>CM038676.1:483910535-484055145 GCA_021605205.1 Aegilops longissima | reverse complement strand
TCACATGGACCTCTTTGGTCCTAATCATTACTCAGCTGTCATTAATGACGCATCTCTATATGGCTTTGTTATTGTTGATGATTACTCTCGTTACACATGGGTACACATTGTTACTTACAAAATCAAGTGCAGGAAGTCTTCAAGCGATTTTCCTCGAGGGCTTCAACTAACTTTGGTGTGAAGATCGGACACATCAGAGTGACAATGGAACTGAGTTCAAAAATTCGGTCTTGATGCCCATCTTGATGAACTTGGTATTACTCATGAGTTATCTGCTCCCTATACTCCTCGGCGAGAATGGCGTCGTGGGCGCAAGAACAGAACTCTTGTTGAGATGGCTCGACTATGCTTGATGAATACAAAACGCCTAGTCGTTTTTGGATTGATGCAATTGATCTTGCATGCCACATCATCAACAGAGTATATCTTCACAAATTCTTCAAGAAGACTGCCTATGAACTCCTCACTAACAAGAAACCCAATGTAAGTTATTTCAAAGTCTTGATTGCTAAATGCTGGATTAGAGATCCTCATCACAATTCTAAATTTGCACCGAAAGCACATGAAGGTTTTATGCTTGGTTACGGAAGGACTCGACACCTACAGAGTCTTCAACATCGCTCTTCACAAGATTGTTGACCTTGTAGATGTGCGGTTCGATGAAACTAATGGCTCGCAAAGAGAGCACCTACCTTCATGTTAGATGAACCAGCACCGAGGAATCTATCAAGTTCAAGGCAACCGAGGATGTCATTCCTCTTGAAGAATCAGTGAAGAATTCATTCCAATCTGTGAAGAACGTCGAGTGATGCACTGAAGATAATCTTTGAAGACAATGGTGCCGAGGAAAATGATCAAATTCCTCGACGACAACCGCTCATCCTCGCGTTGCAAAAGAAGTACAAGTTGACAAGATCATCGATGACATTGAAGCTCGGGTCCTCTCACACGCTCAAAAGCTTCACATTTATCTAACTTTTGTGGGCACTATGCTTTTGTCTCTATCACAGAGCCCACTAAGGTAGATGAAGCATTTCGAGCTGAGTGGATTCAGGCCATGCAAGAAGAATTACATCAGTTCGAGCTCAACAATGTCTGGGAACTGGTCAAACGTCCAGATCCTCGCAAGCATAATATCATTGGCACAAAATAGATCTACCGCAACAAGCAAGATGAAAATGGCCTTGTGGTGAGGAATAAGGCACGACTTGTAGCTCAAGGCTACACACAGGTTGAAGGAATTGATTTCGATGAAACTTTTGCACATGTTGCTAGACTTGAGTCTATTCGCATATTACTCGCCTATGCTAACCATCACAATATCACTTCATATCAAATGGATGTGAAAAGTGCATTCCTCAATGGTAAGCTTGAGGAAGAAGTATATGTTGCTCAACCCCCAGGTTTTGAAGATCCAAAGAATCCCGACAAAGTCTTCAGACTCAACAAGGCTCTCTATGGTCTCAAACAAGCCCCACGGGCGTGGTATGATACATTGAAGGAATTCTTCGTGAAGAATGGCTTCACACCAGTTCACTCAACCCTACTCTCTTTACTAAATCATATGATGGTGAACTGTTTGTGTGCCAAATATATGTTGATGATATTATCTTTGGCTGTCTTGACCAACGTTATAGTGATGAATTTGCCTATATGATGAGTGAAGAATATCAAATGTCTATGATGGGAGAGTTGAAATTCTTCTTAGGTCTTCAAATTCGCCAACAACCCAATGGCATATTCATATCTCGGAGAAATACCTTAAAGATGTCCTCAAGAAATTGCATGCAAGATTGCAAAGGCGTCAAAATTCCTATGCCCACAAATGGCCATCTATGCAATGATGAAAATGGTATTGACTTGATCACAAGGTATACCGCTCCATGATTGGTTCTTTATTGTACTTATGTGCATCTAGGCCAGATATAATGCTTAGTGTTTGCATGTGTGCCCGATTTCAAGCTACACCAAGGAATCACACCATAAGGCTGTGAAGCATATTCTTGATATCTAGCTCACACACCAACACTAGGATTATGGTATCCCAAGGGCTCTACTTTTGATCTCATTGGATATTCGACTCGACTATGCTGGTGATCGTGTGGACCGCAAGTCAACATCTGGTACATGTCATTTCCTCGGACGATCTTTGGTCCATTGGTCCTCGAAGAAAGCAGAACTGTGTATCACCGCTCATCTGCTGAAGCTGAATACATTGCTGCTGGCTCGTGTTGTGCTCAATTGCTGTGGATGAAGCAAACTCTCAAGGACTACGGCATCAACGTGAAGAATGTGCCTCTCTCTTGTGACAATGAGAGTGCCATCAAGATTGCTCACAACCCGTTCAGCACTCGAAGACAAAGCACATTCAAATTCATCATCATTTTCTTCGTGATCATGTGTTGAAGGCGACATCTCCATCGAGCATGTGAAGATCAAGAACAGCTAGCCGATATCTTCACTAAGCCCTTGGATGAGAAGAGATTTAGCAAGTTGCGGTGTGAGCTAAATATCTTAGAATCTTCAAATGTTCTTTGAAAAGGACACACATCCTGACACTTGTGCAAAATTGATGACTTAGATGTGCAACACATGAAGAACCGTTTTTCTTCAATCAATGAAGAATAACACTCTAAGTGTGAAGAAATTAATGAAGAATTCGATTCTCAGAACCCTACGACAATTGTACGCGGTGTCTGAAATCATCATTCTTATACGGTTGGTCACGCCACCACCAAAGTTGAAAATCTTCAATTTGAGTTTTTCCTCAGTTTTGAAATTCTTCAGTTTTTCAAA
Organism: Aegilops longissima; assembly: GCA_021605205.1. Classification (NCBI taxonomy): domain Eukaryota; kingdom Viridiplantae; phylum Streptophyta; class Magnoliopsida; order Poales; family Poaceae; genus Aegilops; species Aegilops longissima. The sequence goes on along the minus strand of CM038676.1, from coordinate 484,052,349 downwards.
TTCTTCAACTTTGCAAAATCTTCACTGTTTCCGTCGTTTTTCTTCATTGGCAATACATATATATGGGTTTATGTCCTCTACAGCACTCACTTATGGCTATTTCTTCAAGTCGATTTTTCTGCTAAGTGAATGTGATCGGACCCTTCCCCCTCTATGCTATACTCAACCCAATCTATTCACAAATTCTTCATGTGCGTTCTATTTGAAACTCGTTCAAAATCTTCACTGTGTCCTTGTCAGCTGAAGAAATTGCGAACGAAACTTTAAAACTGATCTTATCCAAACTTTCGGTTTAGCCGCTCAAACCGTTCCGCATCCCGCGATGCATTATTTTACTCACCCACGATCGTACACGATCTCCACTACACAGTACGTGGGTGACACATGTCGTGAGAAGGAGAATGGTCAGGGGCACGTTCGTCCTAAATCTTCGGGCGAACAGTTTTTCACTGCCTCTATAAATACCTCTCTCTCCATCCTCACTTCTTTTACTCCGCTCGACCTCTCTCTCCCGTTCGAGCTCCCCAAACCCTAGCGCTGCCGCTACTCCATCGTCGCCGGTGAGGAAGAGCTTCACTGCCTCGACCTCTTCGCCGACGTACTCGCGCCGACTGCGGAAATCCTCACTCCGCCGCCACCGTAGTTGTCTTCCTCCGCCAAGTTAGGGCGTGGAAGATCTGAACAGACGAGCTTCACATCTACAACACCCAGTTCGTCGTGTTCTTCATTTAGGGTAAATAAAAGTTACTTTTACTACCCTCGTTGATCCAAATTTTACACTTCAAAATCTTCAAAGGTGTTTTATTCTTCAAATCCTCACACACAAACACCTCACTAGTTATATGCTCTTGATTCGTTTCTCTAAGCAATCATTTTTCTTCAAGATCCCTCAATTGTGTGGATCCTCAATCTGTACAACTCTGGAACCTAAGACAAAGAACGCTTAGTGAAATTCTTCAAGGCTCATCTGGTCAAAATCCTCAAAACTTGTTCTTTTGAAAAACCTTACGAGAACGATATGACCTCTCCAAATTCCTCGCAACTATACTCTGTTCACAGGTACTCATGTCCGCTGAATCACTAGGTTCTCATCAACTTAACTCATTTGCAGCGTTCCTCGAAGAAAAGTTGCATACTTCTTGGAGAATTCGTTTGTTCAAATTCCTCACCAAGAATATGGCGTAAGGAAAGAAGCCACAGAAAGGAGGAAAGAGGCCTGAGGTCATGACCGCGTTTGAAATCCCTGAGGAAATATACACTGATTATTGCACACCTGATGAAGCCGAGTTCGGCAAAGAGAACAAAAATCAGCGCAAGGTGCGCATCCAAAGGATTGAACGGAGATGGGCACGGGAATGGAGGGAGTACAGATATGTAACTCCAAAGTACATGAAGAAATTTGCACTCAATCCTCCATGACCAAGAGCTCCATTGGCACCTGGTCAAGAAGCTGACCCCACCAGCATCAAGCGTGGTGAGGACTTCCCTGAAGAATGGGCCAAGCGCAAGCCAAGTTGGCAAGACAAGCCAATGAGGCAGTGAGGAAATTCAATGAGGACTCTACTACTGCTGCTGCCACTGAGGCCTCTGTCAAGCCAAGAAAATCTATGGCAAAGAAGCCCGCACACAAGCCAAGTGCTTCACCAACAGTGCCCTCACGGCCAAGTTCCTCAGCAGTGCCCTCACGGCCAATTCCTCATGCTGCCTCTGCTCCTCCAAAATCCTCAGCTCCTTCAAAGTCCTCAGCAGCTCCTCCCAAGTCCTCAGCAGTTCCGACAAAGTCCTCTGCGCCTGTGCATCTGGCCACGTGCCAAAGGACTGCAGGCTTCTCCATTGCCTCTGGTGTCTCAAAGAAGTTCCACACCTGCACCAAAGTCTTCATCTGGCCCGACTCTGCTGAAGACTAAGGCCACAACTGGGCGAGGTCCTTGGCCAAGTCCCAAGAAGAAACAGGTCGCCTTCCAAGAGCCACACGAAGATGATGAGGCTGATGATGATGAACTTGCGGAAATCATCGAGATCGCCAAGAGAGGGCCGCTAGAGCCAAAGGCACATCTGTGCCCTCTTTGTTGGATCCGAGGAAAATCCTCGATTATATTGATCTCGGCACAAGGATCCAAACACTCCTATGCCTGATTTTCATCGACCCTGGACAAAGTCATATCTTGACCCATTTCATCATCAAGAGAAATGGAAGTTTGAAAAGGCAAGAGAGATCAAGCAAGCTCAATACGAAAGGAGAAGTTCTCAAGAAAACGTTGTCGAAATGACACCTGAGGAACTTCTCAAGGTCCAGACTGAAATTCAAGACCTCAACAAAAACTTCGATGCTTATTATGCTGATTGGCAAGGGGCCAAGGTCAGATTCGTCAACCTGATGAAGAAGTTCACCAATGTTTCAGCCCCAACGCAACATGAAATTCCTCAGGCTGGAGCCTCAGCTCAGCCGACTGAAGAACATGCCAGCACCGCTGATGAAGTTCAGGCCGCTGAAGAAATTGCCAGGGCATCCACTAGTGGTGCGCCTGAAGAAACTGAACAAGACAGAACAGACTGCATCGATTCCGAGAGAAAATCATCCAGATTCCTCAGCTCCTCCTGCGCCAACACCAACTCCAATTCTTCCATCTGCCTCTGATGTGAAGAAGACCAAGGCTGCAGAACGAGCTGCTGTGAAGAAACGGAAAGCATCAGCTGCGTCAAATTCTTCGGCTGCGAAGAAAATGAAGCCAATGACCAGCTCCTTTGAAAATCCAATTGATGCTGTTCCAATTTCCTCAATTCCATCAAAGGACCTTGTTCCTTTTGATGAAGATTATGTGATCCCAAGCGGATCTGATGAAGAAAATCATTCTGCTGCTTCGTCAGAGCAGATTGATGAAGAAATTGAAGTGGAAGCAATCCCTTCAACCCCAATCATTTCCTCGCCTATGCCTCAGTTCACAGCTGAAGAGGCCGGTGTTGAGGAACTTGAAGAAGATGTGGATATTGGAAGCACAACGCCAGTGATGAACGATGACTTTTGGGAAAGTCAACATCCAAATTCTCCACTCTTCACCCCAATCCAACAGATACCTCAGTCCCCTGCTCCAACTGTTCAAATGGGCTCTGAAGAAACTCATCCCACTTCATCATCCCTGAAGAAATTCCAGCCACTAGCGCCGATGAACCTCTTCTTTGATCCTCGGTACGCACTGTTGAGGAACAAGAAATTCCTCAGCCTGAAGAACCTGAGATTGCGATTCCAGAGGTCGTGATGCAACTCACTGACACTCCACTGCCAAAGCCAAAGGATCCCTTCTCAACAAAGCAAAAGTTCAAGGCTGATGACTTCTTGGCGAAAGCACGTATTCTTCATCGACACAATCCATATGATTCTGCTCGCATAAGGAAGAGGCGTTTCGGACTGCCACCAAGCCAATTTCTATTCCTCGGTGCTCTTCAATAAAGACAAAGTCTTGATCATGCTCATATTCCTCATGTGGACACGGAGTCTTTGCGGGCTTCGGCCAGTCCTCGGTGTTCTTCACGATGCGGACTTCTGAATTTTTGCACCGATATCTGTGGATCGGAATGAAGAACTTATTCTTCAATTCTATGCAACGCTGCACATCACCGGGACGCTGAAGACGTGAACTCATGGGTATTAGATGGATGTCCGAAAATACTCACTACAAGGCACCAACAACTGAATTGCTTCGTGCTCTACCACTCGATCCTCCACTTGATGGTGCTCGTTGTATCTACAACGAACCGAACTTTCAAATCACTATATGCAAGTGTTGATGAAGCCTTTGAAGCCAAGGCAGGCCCCAAGAACCAAATTCCTCGTCAAGGAATTATTGTATGTGCCTCGGACTGTCTATCGGATTACACGAAGACAATGAGTCCTATCAAAGGCCACGACTCAAATGATGAAGAAGTCGTTGGCATCATGAAGAATATGCTTTTCAATATCATTCATGGCGTTCCGTCAACTTCCATGATTTCTTCATGAGGACTCGCAAACATTGCTATGTCACCATTTGAGCTGAAGCCTTATGCGCCTTGGATTATGAGATTCATCAGGACAAGGTCTTCACTCAATTACAAGGCTGATACTCTGAACCACTGCAGCTACTTGCCCCCGATTGAAGTCCTCAAACGGAGATTTACCACAGCTGATGACAAGGGCAAGGCTACCGCTGTGATCGATGAAGGCATTCGTCCATTGGATGGACAGTTTCGCAAAGCAGCATCCTACTCCACCAATGATGACTCTGCCACACATGACTCTGCCGCAAATCCCTCAGTCAAGCAAAGTCCTCAAGCCACAGCACCCAAGGTGATGACTGATCGTGAGTTACTCCTCAGTCTTCATCAGAAGGTTGATCGCAATGATAAATGGGTCAAGCGTCAGTTTGGTTCAATTCTTCACAACATGACCTCTACACACAATGCAGTGAAGAAAAACCACTACTACCTCCATGAAACCTTCAAACGCACCTGGGCTGTTCTTTCTAATGTCTACAGCGCGGAAGAACTGACGACAATGGGACTCAAGGAAGAATTTGACTGGTCTGCACCTCCTCCGAAGAAATACAAGAAGGTCAAAGTTCCTTCCTTGGTAGCTAGCTCCTATTCTTCATCGCGCGACACTAATGAAAATGAAGACTTGGACGACACCGCGGCAGGCCCTACTACAACAACCGACCCCAACAACGCTGGCGCTCCTTCTTCAACTTGAAATTCTTTAGGGGCGTTAGTCCTCAGTTTCGATCCTTTTGGTCATTCGATGACAAAGGGGGAGAAATCTGAGTTAGTCTTCAAGCGGGTCTATTATATGGGCAATTTTTTTTGTTAATTTACAACTCTCGTTCTTCTGAAACTTTTATTGGATCGAGTTGTAATCTTAAACCCGATGGTGCTTTGTTACGTTTGATGCACTGTGCTCCTGCACTATGCTCTGATACTAGCTCTGTTTCTCTTGAGCTCTGACACTCTTGATGCGTTATTTTGCATGCTTGTTCCTCATTAATGTTATCGCACGCATGCTGAATTACCTCAAGCACCATATTTCATCATGCATTTCAAATTCTACATACTATATGTCAAATGCATGTATGAATTACAAGATATAGGGGGAGATCTCCATGATTCAACTCTTCAAATGTGCATTGCCTCAAAAGCAAATTCCTCACTATGCACATCTTCAGGGGGAGTTCTTCTATATCTTGCAATCAAATTCCTCAATATCAGTATTTACACTTCATATGTTTATCCCCATTGAAAACTTAACCTACATTGTCATCAATCACCAAAAAGGGGGAGATTGTAAGTGCATCTAGTGCCCCTTAGTGACTTTGGTGTATTGAAGACTTATAGGTTAAGGAACTAATGCGTTTGTGAGTGTACACAGGTCTATAAGTCTATGAGGAGTTTGATATTTACAGAGAAAGTCGACCCCTAAAAATGAAGTTCTTCCACTGAAGACTTTGATATTTTGAAGACTTTCTGAAGACTTTGAAAGTGAAGAAATTGGTGTGACCTTGAAGACTTGGTATTCATTTGAGGAACATGAAGCGTGAAGACTTTTGTTTTCGTAGTTTCATTTTCTCTTTCTTGAGTCATAGGAAACACCGTCTTTGTTAAGGGGGTCCAGAAATACTAAGGAAAAATTTCCATTTGATGCTCAAACTCAAAATCCTACACCTACCAATCCCTTGAGTGAAGCCTTTGGAAATCTCATACAGTTCAGTCAATTTCTTGATGTGATGAGACGAAGTTCTTCATGTCTGTTGAGAATTTGTTCTGGCCGAGGAGTTAGGAATTCGCCAAAGGAATTGCCTACACATGAGGAACATGATAGCCCGAGGAATTTGAGATTCAAATTTCCGACCGTTCTTTGTCTTCTTGCGCCACCTGTCCCAAAATATCTTATCCACCTAACGGTCATATCATTGAAGGGCATTTATGTCTTATCATGTCGGGCTGCTCCCTAGGCTATAAATAGCCGCCCCTACAACCACTAGCTGGTTGGCTGCTCCGAGAGAACTTGACACTTGTCATTTGAGAGCAACCCATCCTCCGAGGGACTTTGGCGAAAATCATCGAGTGAGGAAAACCCAAAACCAAACCCTACAAACCCAAAGTGATTGAGCATCATCAAGAGATTGATCCTGCATGGATCCGACACTTGTTACCTTTGAAGACTGTGCTTCTTCCAGACGGTTAGGCGTCATGGTCTAGAGCATCCAAGAGGAATTGTGGATCGCCGGGTGACCATGTCTGTGAAGGTTTGGAAGTCGCCTGAAGACTTACCACGAGTGATTGGATGAGGTCTGTGTGACCTTAGTTCAAGGAGAATACGGTGAGGACTTGGTGTCCTGAGCTGCGTGCTCAGCGACTGGGTGTCCGGGACTGTGTGTCCTCGAGTTTAAATACTCAGCCGCTCCAACCAGATGTACAACTGAGACAGCAGTTGGAACTGGTCTACCAAATCATTGTCTTCACCAACCTAACTGGTTCTATTTCCTCAACCCTTTCATTTCCTCATTATTGTGTTGAGTGGTTGTTCATATCTGTGTTTGAAGACTTTGACTGAAGACTTTCTCAATTTCCTCAGTTCAATTTCTTCAGTCTGTTTGTCTTCATCTTGTGCTATCCTGTGTTTACGCTTTCTGTACTCTTTGTTTGTCTTCATTTCATCATGATGACCATGTCCGCATTCTGTTATGCTTACTTCTGAGTACTTATTCCGCTGCAAGTAGTTCTTCGCTAAGGAATTTCCTCACCTGCAAATTCCTCAGTGAAGAATTCATAAAAATCGCCTATTCACCCCCCCTCTAGTCGATATAACGCACTTTCATCTTTAGCATGCATATTTACTTCATTTATTTTCTTTGTCATGCTTTCTTTCTTTGACCCAATATGTAAGGGAAACTCCACCAAGTCTCAAATTGGATGAGATGTGCATGAAATTTATTTTCATATCTATGTGCACATATTTATGTGGAGTTTGTCCTATGTATTTGTGTTTCTAACTCTTTGGTCCCAATGAGTTTGGGTACCATTTTGTTTGTGTTGTTGTTCTAGGCACAATTGGAGATGCATTGGATGCTCGTCTCACTCACAAGGAAGGTGGTGTCACCATGTGCTTATTGGAGTCAAGCTAGGATGCTAAATTAACTTCTATCTACTAACTTCAATTGGTTTCTTCTACATCCTTCCAACGCTATCTCGGTAGCATGTATCTATTCATGCATTCTTTTCTTGCATTCAACCTTGTGTAGGTTGCATTTTGGCATGATATTCATTCCATCTTGTGATACTTGTTTCCTTTCTCAAATATCTCAATGATGATCTCTTGTTGCTAGTTGCGATGTATTTGATGGATGTGTGGTAGGAATTCATTTATATACAATAAGACCATATCTAGCCATGTGCTATGCATTCAAGCAAATATCTTATTGGTATATTTATGGCTTACTTGTGGATATCTGCTCTTTCCTTTTTGTAACTATTTCGTGTGTACATCCTTCTCTATGGATTGATATCATGATTCATCTACCTAGAATCTTATACACTTGAGAGAAGTTACATCTCTAGTTGATATCCTTATTCTTCCACATCCACCTTTTCCTTGGTGGTTCCATGAAAGGATTTTTCTTGAGTGCGGGTCTCATATCGTTGCATCTTGATGCACTCTCTTATGGTGAAGATTGTTTCCTCATGCTTGTCTTGACGAGCCTTTTGGTATCCCTCCTCTTGACAATGCTATCTTTTTCTATCTTCACCATGGGTTGTCTCAAGCCTTGGTTATTCATTTGCATTCTAGTAAACTTGTGAACCTATTTGCCGTTTTTGTTGTATGTGTGTGGGAAGGACATGCCTTGCACCTTGTATCTCATTTATTCAAGACTATGTTGATGCTTAATTCTCATCCTCATATTAGTCTTCTCAAGTGCTTTGCCATGACTCACACACATCGGCCTGGTTGAGCCTATTCCTAAGTTGCACCTTTTACATGTTGCTCAACCATGTGTTTGTTGCAAGTGCTATGCTTAATTTCCTATGCTCACTTGCACTTGTTGTGAGTTTCTATTGATTCTGGGGGAGTGATGATCCTATTTTGTGCACTTGGTATCCAAATACAAATATTCTAAGTAGTGCATAAATCATGGGGAGCTTCTCTAGTTTCTTTAGAACGCTCTGTTGCTCAACCATGTGTTTGTTGCAAGTGCTAGGCTAAAATTTTATATTTGCTCTCTTGCACTTGTCATGAGGTTCTATTGATTTTGGGGGAGTGATGAACCTATTTTGTGCACGTTGTATCCAAATACAAAAACAAAATATTGCACAAATCATGGGGAGCTTCTCTATTTTTCTTAGGACACTCCTATGCTCATATCATAATATGTTTTATACATACGGCTTGTAGGATCATTGGTTTAGTTGGTTCAATTGGTATCTTTTCATTGCTTGTTTCAATTAGAAACTTTTGATTGCTTGATTGCTTGTTTCTCTCTTTGTTATGTCTTTGTGGCATATCATCCTTTAGCAATCTTTGGATCCTCAATATAGTTTGCTTCCTCCAAGTATTTATCTTTGGGTATGTGTATTGCATTCCACTCTTTTTGAGAAATACACGATTTATGGAGGAACGCATTTTACATTGGCCTTCTAAGCTTTTCTTGAAGTCCATGTGTTGGTTTCTTGAAGTCCATGTGTTGGTTTCAAGGAGTTTATGAGATGGCCAAAGTGCTTTTCAAGGAATTATCCAAAGATTGGTCATGTGAGAGTTGAGCTTATTGCAAGCATGTCTTGAAGAAGAAGATTGTGTGAACATTCAAGTTTACCTTCAAGACATCATCCTAATGAAGAGAGTTGGAAAGATTCAAGGTTGATCAAGACTAAGTACAGAGAGTGATTCAAGTTGATCAACACACAAAGCGCACAAGTTGTACCGAGAGGGATCAAGTGATCCCATGGTATGGGAAGCATTGTCCATTACGCTTTGTGTACTAACCAATGGTGCACTCCAAAGAACGAATGAGTGGAGCGGCGTTCCCTAGCCACATCCAAAACTACCACATTAAGGTTTGGTCCCATAGAACTACCATTTTAAGATCGTCAGCAAAAAGCTACCAATTGAAGCTATTTTTTGGCAAAGGACTACCACCTACATTTGATGACCATTTTGTCTATTTTAAACGGGATTATGATAGTTGGGGCCCACTTGTCAGGTCCACGTGTGCCTAACGGCTAACAAAGCTCACCTAACGTACATCATGTCTGGCTCTCCTCTTCCCCTCCATCTCTCACTCTCTCCTGAGCTCACTCACAGTTTCTGCTCTCCTCTCCTTCTCCATGTACGTCGCAAACGCCGCCAGGATGCATTCATGGAACGACAATGACGAGAGCATGGGCGATGACATGAGTGACTTCGCAACATGCATATGGAGTATTTCGTAAGTCATTCCCTCTACTAGGGTTAGGGTTTGAAGATATTTGAGATTTGTTTGATTTGAGCTCATATCTGTCAGTTACTGTCATGTTTGCAGCAAACTCTTGGCACCTTCGTGGAGCCAAGTTTCTATGGTGTTGTGGTTGAATCCGAGCCTAAGTGCATCCTACACAGGTAGAGGCCCAACAAGTTTGTTGCTTTTGAAGACACTGACACTAACACGTTGTTGTCGAGCCCAAGATGAGTACGTCCGGCACCCGTGCCAGAGCCAGAGCGCACGGCGGGGCTGGTGCATTGGCCCGTGGCGGCGACATCATGCAGAAAGGGGACGACACACGGAAAACCGAGACGAGATTCCGGCTAGAAGAGATGAGGCCAGCAATCCACCTCTTCTGGATGGGATTGCTGCTGGCGATGATGGGAGTAGGGGGCGGTGCGTCGGTGGCTCTGCCATCGGAGACATCAAAGGGCGGTTAGATATAGAGAGCGAGTGTGTGTGAACTGTCGTGGGAGGTGACTGGAGAGAGCGTGGGGGAGTTATGAGATGCCCCATCGTCTCCCACGCTTCCCCACGCGTGCAGGTGTTCACAACACGTGGCTCAAGCGAGCCTGTCTCGCAAAAACGGCCGACTGGGTCGTTTCCCTAGATGCAGGCCGAGAGCTGCTTTACGTCCCGTGTGGACCGAGAAACAGATAAAGGCCAGGCAATCAAACAGACAAAAAATATTTCGCGCGGGTCTGGCTGAGGCTAATGCAGCCTATCAAGCGCGTCATCGGCAAATAGACGAACACTTGGCAAAGAACAATTTTTCCGCAGTGAAAGCAAGAGACAATTTGTTGGCAGTGAAAGCAAATGTTCCATACATGTGAAAAATGTTACAACGATTGCAGGCCGTAGATTTGACATAAAATAGATCTGACGGTGAAAGAGACGGTTGATTTTTCCACTTTCCAGCCCACTGGCACGTAGCGCGCGGGTCCAGTTAGGGCCAATCTCCCGCGCCGTGGACTATGGTCCACAATGCAATGCAGCGTCGTTTTGACATCTCTCCATATGCCATGCAATGCATCTTCTCTTTGCAGTCCATGCACCAACTTGCAAATTGCCTTAAAAAGTTGATAATATTCGGCTGATGAAGATAGACGTCTCGTACCCTTTAGGGTTTTCTTCTCCTAGGCAGCGGCCAAGGAGACCCCTCGACCACGGCGAGGCTAGATCGGATCTCGTATCCGGTCTTCAGCCCGGCGAGGTCCACGCGAGCCAGAAGGTGCAGCACGTTGGAACAACTAACCTAGGCGGGGCGATCATGGCAAGTGCTGATTCGTCTACGTCTAGGGTTGATGGGTGGAAGAACAAGGAGCAGGAGGGAGGGAAGACGAAGGAGAAGGGGGACTGTGGGTCGGAAGGGCCGAGCGAGGGAGCTAAGGTATCACAGGAGGATTCGTTGAACGACAAGCTCAAGTACATGAATCTCAGGGAGGATGAGGAGGAAGATGTGGTACTGGAGGAAGATTTGGAAGAGTTGGAGAAGGATGTTGAATTCATGGCGCTGGCTAGGGTTCATACCAATAAAAAGTTCAGCCATGGGGCCTTCTATGGCAACATGAGGTCGGCATGGAACCTGGCGCAAGAAGTAGAGTTCAGGGAAATTGAGGACAATCTGTTTTCGGTTCAGATGAGCTGCTTGGGAGATTGGGAGAGGGTGATGAACGACGGGCCATGGATATTCAGGAACTGTCCCGTTCTGATGGCTCCATATGATGGGTGGTCGAATGTGAATGAGGTTGAACTATACACTTACCAGGTGTGGATGAGGGTGATGGGGTTAAAGGAGAAAATGAGGTCTGCCAGTATCGCTAGGCAACTAGCTAAAAAGGCAGGGGATGTGGTGCGAGTGGATGAACGATCAGTCAAGGGGCAAGGTGGAGGCATTAGAGTGAGAGTCACGCTGGATGTGCGGAAACCTCTGACGAGATGTGCTAGTCTCACGCTAAGGCAGAAGAAGGTGTTTTTTGAATTTGAATATGAGAAGATTCCGGTGTTCTGTGGAGTATGTGGTTTGGTTAGCCATGTAGCGAAGGAGCATGGTAATGGAGTTCATGAAGAGAGTGCCATAATATACCCTATTTCTCTAATCACGCCGGAGTTTAGAAGAGACGAACAATGGGCACCAACGGGGCAGGAAGGAAGAGGGACAAAGGCTAGTTATGGAGGAAGAGGAGGAAGAGGGGGTGGAGTTTGGAGGAACGAGCCTACGAGATAAAGGAGTGATGACGATCTGCGAAGCACTGCCAGTAGCCCGTTGAAACTCCCGAGTTTATCTCAATCTGAAGGCCACTTTAAAAGACGTCTGGAGTTTGAGGAGAAACACCAGGGGGTTGGATCGCAACTAATGTTGACTGATGGTAAAGAAGGGGAGGATTTAGAGGCGAATGAAGCAGGCAGAGAAGGTAGAGAGGAGGTGGAGGATGACACTAACTCGCAGGGGAGTAAGAGGCACAAGGTGGATGAGACGGTGACTATGGACTTGGAAACATTGGCGGCCCCTAGCTCAGGGGACCGCCAGGCCAAATGATTCTCCTAGGATGGAACTGTCGCGGTATGCGTCAGTCCCAGGCATTTCGGGCACTTCTGGAGGTCCAGAGGTGCTATAAACCAGATGTGCTTTTTCTGTCGGAAGCACATTTGTCTGACGCGGGGGCGGAGAAGTTGATGACGAAGTTAGGTTTTCAGGAGAGGTTGGTTGACCCAAGTGATGGGAGGGCAGGAGGTTTAGCGATGTTCTGGCGACGGGGAATGGATATCACAAAACTCGATGTAACGAGTAACTTTATTGATGTCATTGTGGATGATGGAAGGAAGTGGCGATGTACAGGCTTTTATGGAGAACCTGCAAGAGAACGTAAGCACAAATCCTGGGAGTATCTACGATCGCTTCACCAGGTCATGGATATTCCATGGATGGTATTTGGAGACTTTAATGAGATCCTCTTTGCTCATGAGAAGGAGGGGGAGCGGCGCGGGAGCAGCGTCAAATGCAGGGGTTCAGAGACGCTCTGGATGACTGCAATCTAGATGATATGGGAGCATCGGGGGACAGTTTTACGTGGAGTAGAGGACAAATAAAAGAGCGATTGGATAGAGCAGTGTGTAACTCTGGATGGAATATACTGTTCCCTCATGTGGGAGTTTTGAACGGGGAAATGACAAAGTCGGACCACCGACCCCTAGTGGTGAATACTGAATTTTATGCAGAGCAAAGCAGGCCAAGGGGAGCGAAGCGAAGGTTCAAAGCAAGATGGTTGAAAGAGGAAACGGTGGAGGAGGTGGTACGAATGGCGTGGCAACGTGCGGCGATGATCGGAATTGGGCCATTTAAGCCAAAGATTGATGTTGTTCATGTGGAGTTGCACAAGTGGGATAGAGAAGTGTTGAAGAGACCGCAAAAGAGGATGGTGGCCCTGAAAGCAGAGCTGGAGGACCTGAGGAGGGGGCCGGCGACGGATGCAGCCATAGATAGACAAAAGGCGATATTACTTGTTAACACAATAAAACTTCCCATTTCTTTCTATTGAGATGAAAAATAAGAAAAAGTGGATTTCTATTCACAGGCTGCAAAATTCAGAATAAAAATGCAAAAAAGAATTCTTGAAAAAATTGCAAGAATTCTTTTATAATAAGCACTCTTATCAATAGCAGAAATAGGGTTAGGTGGTTAGGTATTGTGTATCATTGAGAACCTACTGGAGCAGGAAGAAATGGAGTGGGTGCAGAGGGGGCGAGCGAATTGGCTAAAACATGGGGATAGAAACACAAGCTTTTTTCATATGCATGCCTCAGCTAGAAGGAAGAAAAATACCATAAAGAGTTTACAAGATGAGAATGGAGTGGTGCAAGAAGGACAAGCAGAGATGGCGAACATTATACAAGCGTACTTTACTAACTTGTTTACCTCGCAGGTGGCTATGACAAACGAGGATGTAATTCAGAAAGTGGTGCCGAAAGTGTCGGAGCAGATGAATGAGGTTCTTCTGGCACCGTTTAATGAAGAGGATGTGCGCCGAGCACTTTTCAGTATAGGGGACTTTAAAGCCCCTGGACCGGATGGATTGCATGCGGCGTTTTACAAGCGGTTTTGGAGTATGATCAAGGACGATCTGGTGAAGGAAGTGTTGGAGGCAATAAACTCAGGTACGATACCTGAAGGGTGGAATAGCACATCTATTGTGCTGATCCCAAAGGTGGCTGCACCGACCAATATCACGCAATTTAGGCCGATTAGTCTATGTAATGTGGCCTACAAGATCATCTCCAAGATGTTGGCTAAATGGTTGAAAGGAATCCTGCCGGAGATCATTAGCCCGACGCAAAGTGCATTTGTCCCCGGGAGATTGATCACGGACAACATACTTATTGCGTATGAATGTATGAATAACATTAAGAGGAAACAAGGAAAGTCGGGGCTCTGTGCGGTGAAGTTAGATATGCATAAGGCATATGACCGTGTGGAGTGGTGCTTCCTGAAGAGAATGATGGAGAGGCTGGGCTTTGATAACAAGTGGGTTTCGCTGATTATGGCATGTGTTTCAACAGTATCATATAGTGTGTGCTTCAATGGATCCAACACGGAGGTGTTTTCCCCTTCGAGAGGACTAAGGCAAGGAGATCCTCTATCTCCATACTTATTTCTACTTTGTGCAGAGGCCTTATCGAGTTTGCTGCAAAGGGAGGAGAACAATGGTAACCTTGTAGGGGTACGAGTATGTAGGGAAGCACCGCAAGTCTCGCACTTACTTTTTGCGGATGACTCCCTAATCCTGATGAGAGCAGACGCGGCTAATGCAGCATGTCTTAGGGAGATCCTGGATGCATATTGTGAGAGCTCAGGGCAACTAGTGAATGACGCGAAGTCCAGCGTGTTTTTTAGCTCGAACTTGCCAGAGCAAGAGAAGGTGATAATATGTCAGAACTTGCGCATTTTTACGGAAGCCATGAATGACAGGCTAGTCTACTTCTAATAGGTTGGGAACCCTTTGCATGGGTGCCCTGGGGGGTTTATATAGGCCTACCCCCAGGGGTACAATGGTAATCCGGTCGGGTGTAGGACCTGGCTGACAGTCTCTCTAGTCGCCGGCTTCTCCGCCGGCTGCTGGGGCCCGCCAGCTAGTGGGTCCCGCCGACTGGTCTGGTACGGGGCCGACAGGCCGCCCCCGCCGCTCATGGGTCCTGTCGGCTGCCGATCACTGTACCCGTGATGTTGATGACGCATGCTTGGTCAAGGGGGCGTGGCTACAGCTCTGCCGCCTGGCGGGCGATTGCTGTAGCTACTCTGTGTCTCGTCTGGTTAATGGCACGTAGGTCCCGAGGAAGGGGTGGGCCGTACGCTGGGGGCCGACCTCCCTCGGGTCCGACTGGTGGGACTATTGCCGTCTTCTAGGCTCTCGCTGATCGGTGGGGCCCATCGTCCTTGAGCCGTACCGACAGGCCGTCGTGGGAACAGGACTCCGCCTGCTTATGGTGATGTCAGGTATGGCGTGGCAACAGTGCTGCGACGGGTGGAGATCTCCGCCGGTACGGTGCACTGTAGCCACGCCTGTCCCTGGATAGGGGGGAGGATGGGCTACACTGTAGCCACTCCCTATCTCGTCTCCCTTGACGAGGGCGCATGCTTCGTTGGCGCCATGGGCCGACTTCTAGGGGCCGACTTCTTTGGAAACCGTCAGCTAGGAGTCAGCTGGTCTTGACGTCGCCTCCAGGACTCGACCGTCTACGGGCAGCCGGCTATTCTTCCAGCCGACCTCTAGAAGGCGGCACTCCATCTCGGCGCCTTGAGGGGCGCGACTAGCCCCGATGTCTTGAAAGGTTCTGGGCCTCGGGTTGGCCTACCCGTGGCCCATTACTCCGACAAGACTGGTTTGAATTTGAGATACCGATGGCAGACATCATTTGGCCACATTGCATCCGTGCATGGACACACTATTCTAATTGGAGATGATGGGTGGCTTTTTTCGTGGTTCTGAGTCTGACAGTAGAATAGGGGGTAGGAATGTAGAGGCAAGATCTTAGCTATGGAGGAGTTGTACACGCGAGTTTTACGAGTTCAGGCCCTTCTCGGAGGAAGTAACAGCCCTACGTCTCGGAGCCCGGAGGCGGTCGACTGGATTATAAGCATGTGAATTACAGGGGGTGTGAACCCTTGTCCCAGAGGAGGGGGTGGCTTATATAGAGCGCGCCAAGACCCCAGCTCCCCTCCGTTACATAGGATTCAATGTACATAAAGAGGTGGCGTTACAGGTAACGCCTGTATTGAAGTGCCACAAATGATCATTAAATACACGAGTAAATGCCCGATCGTTGCTGCGAGAGCGGCTTTAGGTCTTCTTATTGTCGAGTGGTTTGATGGTCGAGTGACCTGGATAAAGTGGGGTCTCCGAGTGGATGGTAGGTTGAGTGGACTTCACTCGACACCTTTGCTGGATCCCTTCTTCTGATTCTTGAACTTCTTCCTTCTTAGGACAAGGACCTTAGGTAGGACGTATAGGTCAGGCCTATTACCCTACCCTAGGTTTGTGTCCACATCATTAGCCCCCGAATGGATCGAGGTTTGAGTGAAAAAGAAGGATGGAGTTGACCTTGCTTTTTAATCTTGATGGTCTTGTCATTGTCTTCAAGTGGAGGTCAGTTGTTTAGAACTTCAGCTTCGTTTCAGTCGCCTTGATCGATTCAGAAATCGCCAACTGATTTGTATCACTGCCTCTGTCGAATGATATTTTTGACATGAAATCTTTGGCGTGGCCGGTTGCAAAGGATCCAGGATTTCCCGGGATTCAAAATTTTGGTGGAAGCGCGCCAGGCGGAGCGCTCCGCGGTAAGTGGAGTAGATAAATAGGACTTTTCGATTTCCGCGCCCCCTTTTTCGCCACGTATCCGTGCGCAACTATTGGGGATTTGACAGATCGCTCGGGCCTGCGTCGCCCACTCGAAGTAGGCCTTTAAAAGCGGCGAGGCGAAGCGTTTACCTTGTCGTGCCCATTCCCTTCTTCTTACTCTCGCAACTCCGCTTTGCCCGGACCAACCACTCTCGGCGCCGTCGCTCCGCCGCCATGGGGAAGGACAAAGCAGGCGGCGCTAAACGTCTTGAAGAAAGCGACGAGGCGTCGAAGAGCAAGAAAATGAATCGGGGTCTTCGTCGCTCGGGGTTGCCGTCGGGTTGGATCGAGGAGATGGATTCGATCTTAAGCGGCAAGAGGACTTGGACGATATGGCTGAGCTGGGGCTGATCGTCCATAAGTCCGTGCGCCTGCCGAGGGGAGAAACGGAGCCACAGCCACGGCCGGGTGAGTGTGTCCTGCTCGCCACCCACGTCGACTGTGGCTTTTCGCTTCCCCCGCATCCCTTCTTTCGCGGTTTCCTGAATTTCTTTGGTTCCCAACTCCACCATTTCACTCACATATCTTGTTGCGTTCGTCTCCATGTGTGAGAATTTCTTGGGGTGCCGACCGCACTGGGCTCTTTTCAAGCACATCTTTACCATCTGATCCCAAACTGTGAAAAAAGCAAACTCGAAGGCGAGAAAACCCATGTCATTCAGATGTGTGAGTGCAGGCATTCGAAGAGGAAGAGGAGCTCTTTTCCTCTGATGACTCTTCCTGAGTCGGTCAGGGGCTGGCAGTCGACCTGGTTCTACTGCCAGGATGTCGCGACCCCAGGCCAGTCAACCAGGCTTCCTCCTTTCTCTTTCAACCGTGTTCAAACTCCATCTTCCTTGAAAGTGACTGCTGTGGAGAAGGCGGAGACAAGCATGCTAGTTGAAAGAGTAGTCCTGCTGATCAACCAAGGTGTCACTGGTATGGACCTGCTCGAGGTGTTCCTCAGTCGGCGGATCCAACCCCTCCAAGCTCGTGACCATTCCATGTGGATGTACTCTGGGGCTGGTGACCTTTGCTGGGTTCATCCGGAGGAGGTGGAGGCCAAAACCGTGGCAGTGGTTGATGGGTATCACCGGAACAAGGACAACCCGAGGCGCTAGGAGAGTCGACCCTTTCAAAGAATAACAACTCTGCGGAGAAGGTCTGGTCATCATGACTGAATTTTTGAACGTATTTTCCGACTGATTGTTGTTCCAACTGACTTAAGATCGGTCTCTTGTTTTGCAGATCTACACAGAGATGTATTCGATGCCCAATGGTGAACAAGCCCTGGAGCAAGACCAAGAGGGCGAGGACAGTGCTGAGGAGAGTGGCGAGTGGGAGTCCCCAGCTGATGATGATGAAGATGAGAGCGACGAGTCAGACGATGAGGAGGTAGCCGACTCACCGCCTTGCTCCGAACGTCGATCCAAGCAGCGCCATGATCCCACGAACAGGCGCGGCAAAGCTGTGGCGTCGAGTGCTCCATCTCACAAGCGCGCTCGGATTACCAGCAATGGTCGGAGCGGACAGGAGCTCTGTTGGAAAAGGCAGTGCCTAGGAGGCGCTTAGGCACGCCTAGGCGCTAGGCAATGGCCAAACGCCTCGCCTAGGGCATAAATGGAGGTCTAGGCAGGGCAAGCAAGAAATTGCCTACCCAAGCAAGAAATCATGCCACATACTGCACTGATATGTCAAACGGGTTATATTCAATGGCGGTGAGCGGTAATTAACATATTTATATTCCCTAAACTAATATCAAAACCCATATAATAATCACAAATACACTACGAGTAAAACTATATACCGCCTAGGCCGCGCCTAGGGCGCTTAGGCACCGCCTAGGCACTAGGCGAGGGCCAACAGCCTCGCTTACGCCTACCGCTTTTTCCAACCACAGGAGTGAAGCGTTTGAATATCAAATTGAACGGATCAACCAGCTGGTGAATGGATGGAAGGAGAAGCTATTATCCACAGGAGGGAAAGATATTCTCATTAAGGCTGTTGCTCAAGCCATGCCAGTATTCACGATGTCGGTGTTTAATATCCCGAAAAAAGTTTGCAAAGGGATGACGGATGCCATATCAAGGTACTGGTGGGGCGATGATGATAACCATAAGAGAATTCACTGGGCGGCGTGGTGGAAAATCTGCATACCGAAGAGCAAAGGTGGGCTGGGGTTCAGGGATCTACATAGTTTCAATCTTGCCCTGCTGGCCAAGCAGGTATGGAGACTGTTGGAGAACCCGGAGTCGCTGTGTGCACAAGTTTTAAGAGCGAAGTACTATCCGGACGGGAAACTATTAGAAGCGAAGATGAAGAGTGGGTGTTCTTTCACGTGGCAGAGCATTTGTGCAAGGATTAACACCTTCAAAAGAGGTGCCATTTGGAGGATCGGAGACGGTTCTCAGGTTAATATTTGGTCTGACCCGTGGATTGCTGAGAGCACGGACGGACGTGTAGTTACCCCGAGAGGAGCGAATCTGCTGTCAAAGGTGGCCGACCTGATCGATCCGGTGACAGGAGTATGGGATCAAGATCTTGTGATGGATACGTTTTGGCAGGTTGATGCGGAGAGAATCCTGGCGATCCCTCTCGCGCCGCAGGGTATGATGGAGGACTTCGTGGCTTGGAGATTTACGAAGAACAACATGTTCACAGTCCGGTCGGCGTACCATGCTGAGTGGGATCACCAGTTTGGACGATGGTTTGAGAGAACGGAAGGCCAACAATCACAGCGTTATCCAGTATGGGCGAAGCTGTGGGAGTCCTCATTGCCGGGAAAGATCAAGATTCACGCATGGAAAGTGTTGCATGGGTTCGTACCATGTTTCGGAGTCCTGGCAAATCGACATATTGCTATGCCTAGGAACTGTCCTATGTGTGCAGGAGGATGTGAGGATATCAAGCATGCACTATTTACTTGCCCAAGAGCGGCGGAAATTTGGAGGTGTCTAAAACTAGATGGATTTGTGGAGGAGGCGAGTAATGTAGACAGAGCTGGTTCATCAGTTTTGGACCATATTTTATGTATGCCGACGAGAGGAAGCCTGCTTCCAGAGGTGAGCGCACAAACATTAATCCTCGTTGGGATATGGTATATATGGTAAGAGAGAAGGCAACTAGTTCATGGAGAAGAGGTCCAATCGCCAGCTCGATCGGCTTTGTCAATTTCTGCCCTAGCTGCAAATTACACGCATGCAAGGAAGAAGGAGACAGGGGTGAAGAAGGAACAATGGATCAAGCCTATGGAGGGATGTGTTAAGCTCAATGTTGATGCAGCATTCCATGTAGAAACTCTCAGTGGAGCAGTCGGAGCAGTGTTGAGGGATGACAGAGGGGGATTCTTAGCGGCGTCTAATGGAAAACTTGAGCATGTGGCGGACGCAGCAACAGCAGAAGCATATGCTTTGAGACATGGGCTCCTACTGGCGCAACAGGTGGGCGTGAACAAGCTGGTGGTGGAGGCGGATTGCCTGGAAGTGATCAACACGATGAACTTGGGTGGATTCACGGTGACAGGAGCGGCGGCAATTTATGCAGATTGCAATGTATTAATAGTAGGTTATACTTCGGTGTCTTTCGTCCATTGCCCTAGGGAGGCAAACTATGTCTCTCATGAGCTAGCAAGGCTCGCGGTCTCCAACCCATCCTCGCTGTGGGTCGAGGAACCACCGGCATCTATTGTAAGGTGGCTGGTGGATGATATAATGGTTTTTGATCTAATAAAGAGGCCGGAGTTTCAAAAAAAAAACTTGCAAATTGCCTTCTTCGCTTTCTCAGCTGGTACCAAGCCAACAATGGCGCCCTCCCCACGAGCTATGCGTAGCCTGAGCATCCCATCTTCCCTCCTCCTCCTCCTACTCCTCCTCGACGACACAGACAACGCTGCCGCACAACTTTGGGCCATCGACTGCCCGAGCGACACAAACTACAGTACTACACCCGCGGCGGCGTCTTCGCGGCCAACCTCGACGCCCTCCTCTCCTTCCTCCCCGCTGCTGCGTCGGCCGCATCCGGGTTTGCCAACAACACCATCGCACAGCGCCTGATGAGGCGTATGGGCTCGCGCTGTGCCGTGCCGGCGTCAACGCATCCCAGTGCCGCGCGTGCCTCGAAGACTCGGTGCGGAACGTGGCCACGAAGTGCCCCGGCCAGAAAAGGTTCGTGCTCTTCTACGACAACTGCCTCCTGCGCTACTCGAACGTGAGCTTCTTCGGCGCCGCCGACACGTCGTGGCAGGTCCACTTATGCAACCCAAGGAACACGACGCAGCCCGAGCTGTTCAAGACGCAGCTGGGCGCGCTGATGGGCAACCTCAGCAGCAGGGTAGCATCTGCTGGAATTTAGTCTATTTTGGGCAGCCCAATAACTATTTCAGAAATTCCTAATAAATCCTAGAGGCCCACTTAGCCCATTTGTGCAAAGCAAGGGATACTACTAAAAGTTTAGTCCCACATTGCTAGTTTAGTGGGAGTTGGACCTCCTTATAAGGGGGGTTCTTTCCCCACTTGTATGAGCATGAGAACAAGAGGGACATCCACGCGCCTCCTCCGCCGCCCGCCTCGCCACGCCACGCCACGCCTGTCACGACCTTTGCTGGTTGCGGGAATGAGCCGAGCCGATGTCTAAATTTTGCCACGCACTACGGGTATCTGAAAGGTCACTCGGGAGATGGAAAGTTTTGCTGTAGTGGAGATTAAATCTGAACGCTGCACCCTTCGGCTGCTGTCTGTTCGTTTCATCTCCCTCGGTCCCTTCAGCTCCGCGCTGCCCTCTCGCCTCCTTCTCTTGCGCCTATAAAAGGGAGGTCGCTCCTCTCGGCAAGAGGCACCAGAATCTCTTCCTCCTCTCGCCACAAAGTTCTCGAGCACTGCTGCTGCTGCTCGTTCTTCCTCATCCCGGCTGCGGCGTGCACCGCTGGTCGGGACAATGAGACCTCCGAGACCGCACCTTTTCAGTCTGTCGGGAGAAGGGTGATAAGGTTTTTGGGGCGCTCAGCGCGACCATCGGCTGTTTCATCATCACGACGATCCGATGCCGACGACTACTTCCCGACGACGACTTCTTCCCGACGTCCACGACCTCCTCGGCGACATGGCGGCGAGGACACCGATCCCAAGTCCAGGTAACCTGCTGCTGCTGTGCCGTCGTGTTCTTCTCCTCTCATTAGAAGTCCCGCTAGAGTTCTTGGCTCTAGTTTACATCCCTCGTATGTTAGGTTCTGTTTAGTATAAGCATCTTCATCTAGTGTCATTCTAGATGTGTTTACCTACAAGTTCATATATGCGATTTATGTTTACCTTCTCTCTGTCAGATTGCATGACTTGCTCTATGTTTGCTATTTTAGTCATGCTTTATCTAGTTTTTCTGTTAATAAAATTATTGATAAATTGCTCATATTTCCAACAATCCAAAAACCTTATTATAGGCAATTTACCCCAAGTGGTTTTGCTGCTTCCATGAGACCTCCTATGTTTGAGGGTATCCACTATAAGAGGTGGCGCGTGAGAGCAGTCTTATGGTTTCAGACCATGAGTTGTTATGACGCCACTCTTGGCAAACTGAAGGAGAGCAAGATGCCCAACAGGCACAAGCTTTTCGAAAATGGATACCTTGTTTAAGGCTGCTCTCTTGAGTGTTCTTGGTGAGAACATAGTTGATGCTTATCGTCAATTGATAATGGAAAAGATATGTGGGGCCTTTTCGAGGCCAAGTTTGGGGTCTCGGATGCCGCACCGAGCTGTACATCATGGAGCAATTCTATGATTACAGGATGGTGAAGCGCTCCGTGGTTGAGCAGGCTCATGAGATCAGATCATTTGCTAGAGAACTTGAGCACTTCAATTGCATGCTACCGGACAAGTTTGTTGCGGGGAATCATCACTAAGCTCCCTCCTTCATGGAGGAACTTTGCTACTTCTTCAAGCACAAGAGACAGGAGTTTTCCGTCCGGATCTCATTGGTACTCTTGATGTGGAAGAAAAGCGAGAGCAAAGGACACACGTGCTCGAGGTATTGAGGGAGGATCTAGTGCCAATGTGGTACGAAGCAGAAATTCCAGCCCCACAAGTTCAAGAACAAGGGCAAGTTTGATGGTAAAGCAAAGTTTGATGGAAAGAACAAGGCTGTGCAACACACGAACTTCAAGAAGAAGAATGGCAAGAAGAAAGGTGCTTGTCATGTGTGTGGAGATCCTGATCATTGGGCTCCTAGTTGCCCTAATCGCTATGACAAGCGTCATCACAGGAAAGGCGGCAAGACCGCTAATGTTGTCATTGGAGACACCGACATTAAGGATGCTGGGTATGGTATATTTCCACTATTCTTTCAAGATGTCATTCTCCGATTGGTTGATTGACACGGTGCTAATGTGCATGTATGCGGTGATATTTCCATGTTTTCGTCTTATCGGACCATAGGGACTTCAACCGTGCTGATGGGCAACGGTTCAAGTGCTTCGCTCGTGGTGTTGGCACGGTCGATCTGAAGTTTACTTGGGGAAGATCGTCTGGTGAAGAACGTGCATTATGTCCCTCCGTCAACAAAAATCTTGTTAGCGGATCTCTTACGTAGAGATGGCTACAAGCTTGTCTTTGAGTCGAATAAATTTGTAATATCCAAGTATGGAACCTTTGTCGATAAAGGCTATGAGTCGAGGCCTGTTTCGTTTATCCTTATCAGACGTTTGCAATAAAGTTGTTAATCATATTTGCAACAATAGTGAATCAAATGTGTGGCATTCACGTCTTTGTCATGTTAACTTTGGTTGCATGTCGCGACTAGCGAAGTTGAACTTAATCCCTAGTTTCACCACTGTCAAGGGATCTAAGTGTCAAGTGTGTGTGCAAGCTAAGCAACCTCGTAAGTCTCACGTGATCATGGAGATGAGAAATCTTGCACCACTAGAACTTATACATTCAGATCTATGTGAAATGAATGGTGTTTTGACAAAAGGTGGAAAGAAATATTTCATGACGTTAATTGGCGACTCCACTAGATATTGTCGTGTGTATCTTACGAAATCTAAGGATGAGGCCTTGAACTTTTCAAGATCTATAAAGCTGAAGTGGAAAACCAACTTGATCGGAAAATCAAGAGGCTTAGGTCCGACCGTGGTGGAGAGTATTTTTCCAATGAATTTGATGCTTTTTGTGCGGAACATGGTATAATCCATGAGAGAACGCCTCCTACTCACCTCACCAAATGGGGTGGCGAAAGAAAGAACCGTACTCTAACTGATTTGGTTAACGCCATGTTAGACACATCGGGTCTCTCAAGGCATGGTGGGGGAGGCGATATTGACAAGATGTCATGTCCTAAATCGAGTCCCCCAAAGAACAAAGAGATAACTCCATTCGAGGAATGGGGAAGAAAAGGTTAAAACTCTCTTATCTGCGAACATGGGGTTGTTTGGCGAAAGTCAATGTTCCAATTCAAAAGAAGCGGAAGCTTGGACCAAAGACGTGGATTGTGTTTTCCTCGATATGCTTTTCATAGCATTGGCTATAGATTCTTGGTTGTAAATCGGAGGTACCGACATGCATGTCGGTGCGATCATGGAGTCGAATGATGCGACTTTCTTTGAAGATATCTTTCCCATGAAGGATATGGCTACCTCATCTAATCAGAGATGCCTAGTTCATCGAATCAGAACCGATTACAATTACCGAACTCGGCATTTCGATAGAACACTTTGAAAGTCCTGTGGAGGAGAACAATGAAGTTCCTACTAGGAGCAAGAGATGAGGACTGCAAAGTCCTTTGGTGATGATTTTCTTGTGTATCTCATAGATGACACTCCCAGTTCTATTTCAGAGGCCTATGCATCTCAAGATGTTGACTCTTGGAAGGAAGCAGTTCAGAGTGAGATGGATTCCATCTTGGCGAATGAAACTTGGGAGATAATCGATCGTCCTTATGGGTGCAAACCTATAGGATGCAAATGGGTATTCAAGAAGAAGCTTAGGCCTGATGGTACTATCGAAAAGTACAAGGCTCGGCTCGTGGCTAAGGGTTATACCCAAAAGGAAGGTGAAGACTTCTTTGATACTTACTCACCGTGGCTCGACCGACCACTA
This sequence comes from Aegilops longissima, assembly GCA_021605205.1. Lineage (NCBI taxonomy): Eukaryota > Viridiplantae > Streptophyta > Magnoliopsida > Poales > Poaceae > Aegilops > Aegilops longissima. Next base: position 484,027,914 of record CM038676.1, on the reverse strand, counting down.
TTCGAGTTCTACTTTCACTAGCTGCCTCACATGGTCTTCTCGTTCACCGGATGGATGTTAAGACTGCTTTCCTAAATGGAGAGTTGGATGAGGAAATTTATATGGAACAACCAGATGGGTTTGTAGTAGATGGTCGGGAAGGAAAGTGTGCAAGTTGCTAAAGTCTTTGTATGGACTCAAGCAAGCACCCAAACAAAGGGCATGAGAAGTTCGAAAGAACTTTAACAGCTGCAGGCTTTGTTGTGAACGAAGCTGATAAATGTGTGTACTATCGTCATGGTGGGGGCGAGGGAGTTATGCTTTGCTTGTATGTTGATGACATACTAATTTTCGGAACAAATCTAAATGTTATTAAGGAGGTCAAGACTGTTTTGAGATGAAGGATTTAGGAGTGGCTGATGTCATTATGAACATCAAGTTGTTGAGAGATGATGATGGTGGGATTACATTGCTTCAATCTCACTATGTGGAAAAGATCTTGAGTCGCTTTGGCTATAGTGACTGCAAGCCCTCTCCAACACCATATGATGCTAGCGTCTTTGCTTGAAAGAATCAAGAATTGCTAGAGATCAATTGAAGTATTCTCAGATTATTGGCTCGCTTATGTACTTAGCAAGTGCTACAAGACCCGACATCTCTTTTGATGTTAGCAAACCGAGTCGGTTTGTCTCAAAACCAGGAGATGTGCATTGAAAGCTCTAGAGAGAGTTTTGCGTTATTTGAAAACATTGCAAATTATGGAATTCACTACACCGGGCATCCAAAGGTGCTTGAAGGGTATAGTGACTCAAACTGGATCTCGATGTCTTGATGAGATAAAGGCCACGAGCGGTTATGTATTCACTCATGGAGGTGGCGCTGTTTCTTGAAGTCTTGCAAGCGCACCATCTTAACGAGGTCAACAATGGAAGCAGAACTCACATCACTAGATACAGCTACGGTCGAAGCAGATTGGCTTCGCGGCTCTTGAATGACTTGCGGTTGTTGAGAAACCTGTACGGGTGTCCTTATGAACTGTGACAATCAAACTGTGATCACGAAGGTGAGCAGCTCAAAGGATAACATGAAGTCATCAAGACACGTTCGAGAAGGTTAAAGTCTGTCAGAAAATGAAAAACTCCGAGTTATTGCTTTGGATTATATCCAAACGTCTAAAAATCTGGCAGATACTTTTACTAAGGGTCTATCGCGTAATGTGATAGATAAAGCATCGAGGGAGATGGGTACGAGACCCACAATATGAGTTGTTCACAGTGGTAACCTATTCTTTGTGATCGGAGATCCCGTGAATTAGATGTGGAAGACAAGTTGTTGATCAACTGAGAGGAGAGTATCCTTACTGTTGAAATATCACTCCATGAAGATGCAATACTCTCCTAATCTGCATGGCAGGTTGATGTATATCTTAATGTGTTCTAAGTGGCTCTTTGAAGCGTAGATGTTATCTGCGAACATCTTCTCAAGAACACACCTGTATGAGTCTGATTGTCAAACGTCGCAATCTATGAGAGTAGGGTTCTCTCTAGTAAACTCATGAAAGGTCACGGAGTATGACGATAAGCTCCACCAGGGGAAGACCCACGGTAGCCACGTATTGGTCAAGGCTTTATGTGAAGCTAGATTCGCACAAAACTTGCAGTTCAAGGCCCATCCACTGCTCAAGTTGCTTACTAGTGTAGCATAGAGTTCTAGGTGGAAGTTCAACTTAACAGTCTCCACTGCAGTATCGGTATATAAAACAGTGTTTTAGAACCAAAGGCAAATCTCTGTGTGCCTCTGGGATCTGGTGGGGGATTGCTGGAATTTAGTCTATTTTGGGCAGCCCAATAACTATTTCAGAAATTCCTAATAAATCCTAGAGGCCCACTTAGCCCATTTTTGCAAAGCAAGGGATACTACTAAAAGTTTAGTCCCACATTGCTAGTTTAGTGGGAGTTGGACCTCCTTATAAGGGGGGTTCTTTCCCCACTTGTATGAGCATGAGAACAAGAGGGACGTCCACGCGCGCTCCTCCTCCGCCGCCCGCCTCGCCTCGCCACGCCACGCCGCGGGTTGCGGGTTGCGGGTTGCGGGTTGCGGGAACGAGCTGATGTCTAAATTTTTGCCACGCACTACGGGTATACGAAAGGTCACTCGGGAGATGGAAAGTTTTGCTGTAGTGGAGATTAAATCTGACGCTGCACCCTTCGGCTGCCGTCTGTTCGTTTCATCTCCTTGGTCCCTTCAGCTCCCGGCGCTGCCTCTCGCCTCCTTCTCTTGCGCCTATAAAAGGGAGGTCGCTCCTCTCGGAAGAGGCACCGAATCTCTTCCTCCTCTCGCCACAAAGTTCTCGAGCACTGCGCTGCTGCTGCTACGTTCTTCCTCATCCCGGCCTGCGCGCACCGCTGGTCGGGACAAGAAACCTCGAGACCGCACCTTTTCAGTCTGTCGGGAGAAGGGTGATAAGGTTTTGGGGCGCTCAGCGCGACTCTGGCTGTTTCGTCATCACGACGATCCGTCGCCGACGACTACTTCCCGACGACGACTTCTTCCCGGCGTCCACGACCTCCTCGGCGACATGGCGGCGAGGACACCGATCCCAAGTCCAGCGCTTCGCTGCTGCTGCTGTGCCGTCGTGTTCTTCTCCTCTCTGTTAGAAGTCCTGCTAGAGTTCTTGGCTCTAGTTTCATCCCACGTATGTTAGGTTCTGTTTCGTATAAGCATCTTCATCTAGTGTCTGTTCTAGATGTGTTTACCATAAGTTCATATATGCAGACGATGTTTACCTTCTCTCTGTCAGATTGCATGACTTGCTCTATGTTTGCTATTTTAGTCATGCTTTATCTAGTTTTTCTGTTATAAAATTATTCGGTAAATTGCTCATATTTCCAACAGCATCGTCCCCCCGATTGTTCGCGGTCGACACGGCCGACTTCACGCCCTTCGCGAGGATCTACGGCATGTCCCAGTGCACGGGCGACCTCGCTAGCGACGACTGCAACCGCTGCCTCACAGTAGCCGTCTCGTCCATCCCGACCACCTGCGACGGGAGGGAGGGAGGACGGGTCGCCACCCAGAGCTGCTCCATCCGCTACGAAACGTACCCTTTCTACAACGCCCAGGCCCCGCCACCGCCGCCAGCAGTCAACGGCAGCGATCACTCCGGCCCGGCAGGACGCTCCGGTGAGCCCATGCCTCCGTGAACTTCTGGCACTTGTGGTGGCCATACACTTTTCTTCCTTGTTTTGCAATTGTCGTTTCAATGTTGCGTCTTTGATTAGACATTTCTTTCGGTGATCAACGTAGCGAGTTGAAAGTTCAGACAGCGACTGAACTAGTAGGTAGGGTAAACTATTGTGAATTTCTTTTTGACTGAGAGCGGTGACGACGAATCTTCGCCGTGGGTGCAGGAAACGACGACGCCACAGCCAAGATGGCTCTGCTCGTCTCCGTTCCTGTTGCTGTCGTGCTGTTGGTGCTGTTGACGGTTGCTTTGTATCTCTGCAAGAGGAAGAACAAGAAACCACACGAACATGTGCGGATATCCAGCGCCGGTGAGTGCGTCTCGATCGATCATAGCAAATCCCCAAAAAGGAAGAACAGGCAGGCTTAATTATTCTCTACTATTTGTTTCTGTGAGCAGACACAGAGAGTGAGGATGGAACAGACATGAGAAGCTCAGAGTCTGTGGTGTACGATCTGAGCACTCTCAGAGCTGCAACGGACAACTTCTCTGAAGAAAATAAGCTCGGGGAAGGCGGATTTGGGCCGGTCTACAAAGTAATAACACTGAACTTTTTATTAAAAAAAAGAACTTGGAACATGAGCAATTTAATTCTCCTTGCTGGACTTGATGTGTTTTGGTCTGTCAGGGCACACTGCGGGATGGGCAGGAGATCGCGGTGAAAAGATTATCAAAAACCTCTCAGCAAGGGCACGTGGAGATGAAGAACGAGGTTGTGCTGGTGGCCAAGCTTCAGCACAAGAACCTGGTGCGCTTGCTCGGCTGCTGCATCCAGGAGGAGAAGCTCCTCGTCTGCGAGTTCCTCTTCAACAGAAGCCTCGACAAGATTCTATTTGGTCGGTACCTAGTTCTTCGGACTGTTATACTGCAAGTGACATTCAGTTTCAAGAGTTTACGTAGTACTACTCCTTACCAATGTGCGTGCGCGCAGATCCTGCGAGGCAGCAAGAGCTTACCTGGGGGCACAGGTTCAGGATCATCCAGGGGATCGGGCGAGGCCTTCTTTACCTCCACGAAGATTCGAGGCTGACTATCATCCACCGGGACCTCAAGGCGAGTAACATCCTGCTAGACCCCGACATGAACCCCAAGATCTCCGATTTCGGCCTCGCCAAGCTGTTCAGTGTGGACGCCAGCGTCGGCAACACCACCCACATCGCCGGGACCTAGTGAGCTAGTTATATCGATCGAACAGCAACAAGTAATTAATGGCGGTGCTCGTGTACCCAGCTATAGCTAACAATTCGGTGTCCGTCTTGAAATGCAGTGGGTACATGGCGCCGGAGTACGCCCTGCACGGCATCTTCTCCGCCAAATCGGACGTGTACAGCTTCGGCGTGCTTGTACTGGAGATCGTCGCGGGCCGCCGCAACAATTTCGGCCAATATCCGGGCACTAATGGCGAAGATCTTCTGACCACGGTACGGGTGTGACCTTGCAACCTTGGTCATGGCGGATCCATATAATATAACTGAGTAGCTAACTATGCCCCTGCGTCTGCAGGTCTGGAGGCACTGGAGCCGTGGGAGCGTGTCGGGTTTGCTCGACGGCTGCTCGGCCGACGGACTCCAGCCGACGGAGATGCTGCGGTGCATCCACGTGGGGCTGCTCTGCGTCCAGGAGGACGCGCACCTCCGGCCAGGCATGGCGGCGGTCGTCGTCATGCTCAACAGCCGCTCGATTACGCTCCCTGTGCCGACGCCGCCGGCCTACGTCGTTTCGGGCCGCGCGGGTGCGTTGGGGAGGAGCACGAGGAATTTCCTATTCGCCGCTTATTGCGGCAAGTTGTCGCGCTTTCGCACAGGGCGAGCTCACCCTGGGCCGGCCCATTTTCGGTCGCGAGATTAAAAACAGCAAAAACTGCTAGCGCCAGGGACCGAACCCAGTACCTTCTTCTGTACATGTATACGCCACGCTAACCACCCCGACTAACTGGTTCAAGTAGACGAAGTACAACGTGAAACATAGACAAACACACAGCAGCGACAAAACTTAAAACCAATTCACGGAATTTCCAAAAAACTTTTGTTCCTTCTACTGGTTTTTTCTGGTTTTCTTCAGTCTTTTTCTGTTATTTTGTTTTCTTTACTTTTTTCTTTTCTTTTTAAGTTAAAATATTGTTCAGAATTTTGAAAAAAATTCTTGTTGTCAAAATTTGTTCATATTTTTGAAATAATGTTCACATTGCCAAGATTTTGTTCGCAATTTCAAAAAATGTTCCTGTTTTCATAGTTTTGGTTACAATTCAAAAAGATGTTCCAAATTCCAAATTTTGTTCACACTTTTAAAAATTGTTCTCAATTTACAAAAATGTTTGGAATTTCGAAATTTGTTCATCGCTTAAAAAATGTTTTTGGAGTTTTGTTCATGTTCTGAAAAATGTTCGATATTCATATTTCTTTCACATTTTCAAAAATTGTTCGGACTGTTAAAAATGTTCGAAATTTCCAAAGAAAATCATGTAGAAAAAGGCTGGGAGGTTCAAAATTGTGTTCGCATTTTTCAAAAAATGTTCACATTTTCAAAAGAAATGTTCTCAGTTTTAAATTTTGTTTGTGTTCTGAAAAAAGTTTACAATTTTAGATTTTGTTCATTTTTCTAAAAAATGTTCTGAATTTATAAATTTGTTCGTTTTTTAAAAAAGTTTTTAGGTTCAAATTTCGTGTTTTTTGAAATTTTGTTCAGAATTTCAGTTTTTAACTTTGTCGAAATTTTCTGTGACAAATTTGTTCGTAGTTTTGAAAAATGTTCTCGTTTGCAATTTTTGGATTTTTTAGCAAACATTAAGTTTTATCGATGTTGTTGTTGTTTCTTGTAACCTTCGGCTGCTAATTTAGCAATAGAGCTAGTTGTTTGCAATGGCTAGTATAGCATGCGCTGGACGGGTAGGTCGCCGGTTCGAATCCCAGCGCCAGCCTAATTCATTTTTTCGCATTTTAGCATCTCGCGAATGGGCCGGCCCAGGTTTGGCCACGCTTTTGCGAAACGTCGGCATTTTGACGCAGCTAGCGTCACATAGGAGCTCCCGGAGCACGACGCGCGAGGCACAGCTCCGGCGGGAGCTGTTCGTGGGCCGTATGTCAACGACGCCTCCGTTTCTGACCTGGAGCCCCGGTGAACGGGCGGCCTTGAAAATAGGGTGTTCTGGGCTTCTGGTAGCATCGCCGTCCAAACTTTCAGCAATGTGTGTGGGCCGTATGTAGGCGATTGTGTTAAGTCGTTTAATTTTTTCATTAAAAAGTCGTTTAATTTTTTCATTAAAAAAGTCGTTTAATTTTTCAACACAAATGCTATTTTTTAGTCTATGGGAAACAACTCGTCTTGAGTTGGTGTAATCATTGATATGGTCACTCATTATTTTTCCTCGTCTTTCTCCAAGTTATAGTCTCTTTATGCTGGGACCCGTAAAAAAATAGTCTGTATGCTGAGGAATGGGGAATACCATGTCCTCCCTGTCATACAGCATGCTTTATAATTCCTTTTTTCGCATTTTAGCATCTCGCGAATGGGCCGGCCCAGGTTTGGCCACGCTTTTGCGAAACGTCGACATTTTGACGCAGCTAGCGTCACATAGGAGCTCCCGGAGCACGACGCGCGAGGCACAGGCTCCGGCGGGAGCTGTTCATGGGCCGTATGTCAACGACGCCTCCGTTTCTGACCTGGAGCCCCGGTGAACGGGCGGCCTTGAAAATAGGGTGTTCTGGGCTTCTGGTAGCATGGCCGTCCAAACTTTCAGCAGTGTGTGTGGGCCGTATGTAGGCGATTGTGTTAAGTCGTTTAATTTTTTCATTAAAAAAGTCATTTAATTTTTCAACACAAATGCTATTTTTTAGTCTACGGGAAACAACTCGCCTTGAGTTGGTGTAATCATTGATATCGTGACTCATTATTTTTCCTCGTCTTTCTCCAAGTTATAGTCTCTTTATGCTGGGACCCGTAAAAAAATAGTCTGTATGCTGGGGAATGGGGAATACCATGTCCTCCCTGTCATACAGCATGCTTTATAATTCCTTTTTTCGCATTTTAGCATCTCAACCAACAATCATTTGTGTTTCTAGCCTTGTCTTTGAACATGATTTCCCGTGTCTAGTTCTATGTATTTATGGTTGATTCTGGACTATAAGCATTGTGGCGATTGACAGGTAGCAATGAATTTTATTATGCGTTGTTATCTTAGAAGGGCATAGAATTTGATAGCGTTTTTGATAAATGATTATATGGTCAATAGATTTTTTTTGTCATTTCTCTTGTTTTGGTTTCTTTTGTTACAGTTGTATCACAAGTGTTGTTCTAATCAATATTTATCTTTGCATTACTGTTTCAGGTACTAACTTTTACAGTTGTTTTGTATATGAGTTTCAGTGTCAAGCCTTTTGGAATTATAGCTGGGTCCCTACCGGTGTGCTAGTTTTCTCGATTTTGATTCTTAATCCTTTGGTCACATTCTCATTGGGAAACATGAGTTACATTGTATTTTAGTTTGTAAGTATGAACCAAAATGTGTAAAAGCGTGCTTTTTTATATAGTTTAGTTGCACATGATTTCCAGTATCTATTACTATGTAATTATGGTTGGTACAATGGTGTAAGTGTTTTGTTGTATTATTGTACTTACTTTTTTTTTAGAAAAGGAGGATGACCCCCGGCCTCTGCATCTGGTCGATGCATGCGGCCACTTTATTGATTATTCTCGAGACCCTTACAAAGTATTACAACAATATGCCTAAATCCGCCATCTTGGCATCATATGCCTCTACTCCCATCCATATGATGAAGGGGCGCTAGCTGGGCCAAATACCCAGTCCACTCACCTAAGCCTATCATCAAAGCCGAAGCCCAGTAGGAGCCACATACCGGTGCAGGGCGAACTGGTTTGACGACTCACATGTGTCGTCGCCGCCATCTTCCACCGGTCCGTCTTGAGTAGATATTGAGGCTTCTACCTTGTCGAGCCACTCGCCATCGACGTCACCATGGCGCCAGACAAGAACCCCCTCCTGCGCGAGTCCAAGATCGCGACGGGCGCCAGTCTCCATCGCACCACGCCGCCGAGATCCGCCGTCATCAATGTGCGGGATGAAGCACCGCTCCACCAAAAAAAACCGCCACTGGTCTCTCGAACCGTGTCGCCTCCAAGAATGACGCCCCAAGGAGGAAACGACACCAACGCGCCGCCGTCATCCGATCTCTTGATCTAGGGTTTTCCCGGAGGTAGCGGATAGAGTGCTGAGCTTCTCCGGCGATGCCTTCAAGAAGGTAATGCCACAAAAGAGTGCCGCCAACGCCGGTCTTGGCATCAAGCGAGAACTAGGTTTTCACCCGGATCCGCCAAGGAACCTCCATCAAGCATCGTGTGCACGGTCGCCGCCGCGTCACCACCACCACACCGGGCCCTAACGCAACCGCCAAACCGACAACCGTGCCTAGCAGCCGTGGAGGCCCGGCGTCACCACGCCCGCCAGCCACGCCGGTCTCGACCGCCGATCGAGATCCGGAGAAGGGATCGGGGCGGAACGGAGACCTCCGGTCGCCTTCACCGCGAGCAACACCACCGGACGGAGCTCCATCACCCCGCAGCCACCGCGCCATGCCGCCGCCAGCCCGCAGCACCACGCCGCCAAGCGCCCGCCCGACAGAGCACCGCGCCATGGTCAGAGGGCGGGGAGCCACGCCGAGGAGAGACCCCGCCGCCGCCGGCCGTGCCCGGGCTTTGCCCAGCAGTAGCCCTTGGCGGCGGCGAGGGGGAGGGGAGGAAAGGAGGTCGGCCGGTGGCTGGGATCTGGATTCCCCCCGTGTCGCCTCGAGGAGGGACGCGGGGGTCGGGGGTGCGCTCCTCGAATACATCAGGCCTTATTATTGTACTTACAATTGTCATTATGTTATTGGCAGGAAAAGATTGAATGAATGTGATTTCGTTTTCATCCGATGTTCACTGTATAATCTTCAAGCGCTAAGTGTTGGTCTAGTGGTGTCAGATAGGTTGGGTGACGGCCTCATAGGCCTCCCAGGTCCTCTGACCACACTAAAACTCTGATTTTGGTGCGTTCAATCATTGGAGAAGGTGTAAAAACATGTGACTGCATGTTGGTTATTGCTGCTACAAGCGGTGTAGGCGCAAGGAATTATTGCACATGGTAGCATCATTGTAGGAGATGCCAGTAGAGAGCATGACCGGTCACGCATGAGCACATAACTGATAGAGAGGATGGCAACTCAGTCCGAGCAGATCACCATGCACTGGATTGGTGGGCCGTAGGGAATCCTTTCGTCTTCGTTGCCCTCTCTTACTATTGCGGCTTCCCTATGACTGAACGCAACTTTACAATAATACAAGATTCATAGAGAAATGAAAGTAAATGAAAATAACATATTTACATACTTAGTGGACACATTTGTCGCTTAAATGTTTGTCATCGATTACTGAAATGAGCACATCAACAAGCACATGCGGTGTGTGGACAGTGCGAAGAGCAATTTGTAGAGGCAGAAGAGTGAGAGCAAAATGCTTCCTCCACGGGATATTCTACAAGTAGATATTTTTTGAGCAAAGAAGAGGCCACCCACTTCAATTTCATATAAAGAACTCACATAGTCTTGTTTATACATACTACAAACTACAACTATCAAGGACTCCAAACAAACTTCAACAAGTCAAATCTTACACTGCTGGGATACAAGGATTCGCGCGCAAGAGAACCATGCAAGATTCGATGGGAGGCCCAGCCAACGGTTAAGAAACCCTCCTGACTCTGATTACAACTAAAGTAGGATAGTTTTATATCATAAGCTAGTAACCAGTGTATAAGAGAAATTTAGGAAGAAAAGAGGCTTCAACCATGAGGGGCAACTTTTGTGAACACCAGCAAAGTAGGAGATCATCAACACCATTTTCCATCAGTCATCAACAATTCGAAGCACTCCTGGTCTTATGCCCTGCGATGCCAGGTAAACCTCACTTGCCACCCACTCCACCATTTGACGTGCCTCCTTTATCTAAAAAATGGATCAATCTAAGATCCAGGAACACATCAGCTTGATCATAGTCACTGGATCATTGATACCCCTCAAATCATATCACTTCAACATCTTGATATAGCCCAAAACATAGCCGCAATACCCACCAACACCAAATGTCTATCATGCTTCAGAAAGGCTTTGATCCATCCTCCAAAAGACTAGTAGGGGTGCAATTGAGAGCAAAAGCGCATTTCAAAAGACTCCACATCAATCTAGCAGCAGAGCGTTGAAAAAAGAAATCATAAATAGACTCATCTTGACCACACAAAAACACAGCTTTTATTAACTTTCTCATTCTAAGCAAAATATATTTGGTAAGAATGCTTTTTTTTACCATTAAGCAAATGAAAACTTTTACTTTAGAAGGAATTTTAATTTTCCATAAAATTTTCTATGGAAAACCATAAGCAGACTTGATCAAATATTGGTAGAGAGATCCAACAGTAAAATTCCTATTAGTAGTAAGCATCGTTTCCCGCTATCATTCTAATTTCCTCACATCCCACCTCCAAGTTATTCCAAAACTCCAGAGCTTCACCAAACAAAGTTCATCTGAAGGTAAAATCTTCCATCATTTTTAATAGCACTAGTAGAAAAAGGGTCAAACGTGAAGCACATTAGTGCCGGTTTGTATAAGAGCCGGCACAAATTTATACATTAGTGCCGGTTCCAACGGCTAGCCTTTAGCACCGGTTCGTGGCTAACCTTTAGCACCGGTTCGTGCCACGAACCGGTACTAATGAGGGTGGTGGCAGGATGTTGTCAGTCTGGGCCCCCTCCAGCACCTTTAGTACCGGTTCGTGCCACGAACCGGTACTATAGGTCCTCCTGCATATAAACCCTTCGTCCAGCTCGCTCTGTTCTTCCCCTTTCCCTCTCCTCTCCTCTCTGTTCTTCCTCTTCTCCCCTCGAGCTCATCACACATTTTGCCCAAAATTTGTCAAGATTTGAAGGCCCCATCCATTCAAGTGATCACAAAGGTTAGCAACTTTGTCCTTTCATCTCTCATTGCTAGATTAGCTCTTGCATTGGTTCATATAGTTATTAATTTGTGAGTTTAGTAATTTGGGAGGAAATATATATATGTGCTAGTATTTGATTTATATGTAATTTGAGGTCAAAATAACACTTAGTTTGCATATGTAGGTGTGGTTTACTTAGTGCCTTCTAAATCTCTGTCGTAACCACCGTCGATCGCCCACACCGTCCTCTGTCAGCCGGCACCACCTTGTGGTGAGCCTCTTGTTCATGAAATTTTATATAAAAATTTGATGTTTCTGTGATTTGGATATATAGTTACTCGTATAATAATTATCTTACCCGTACGTTGTTTGTTATACATAGTGCCATGGTTTTGATATCCGTCCCCGTCGGCCCTCGTCCTTGTTATGATTCGGATGTGGTATATTCTCTTTTAAAACTATTTGTTGCATTTCGTGTTTATGACAAATTATGCCCATCAAGTTGACATAGATATTTTTATCTAGGAGGTATGTGAACCGAAATTGAACCGACCCTATTGTCGAGAGGTTAAATTTAGTTGAAAGAGAAAACGAGTACTTGAAAGAAAAATTGAAAAGAATTGAGGGGAGAAGATGGAATTGGAGTTGCATGTTGTCGATGTCGCCGATGATCACAAGATCAAGATGGAGAAAATGCGCTTGAAGATTAGAAAGATTAGAAAATATGCCATCGATAGTGAGGCTTGGTATCATTATGTTGTTGGATCAATTGTTACCTTAGTTGCGATCTTGATCGCATTTGTTGTTGCATTTAAATGCTTTAGCTAGAGAGTTATTTGTTTGTTGCATTTAAGTGTTGTATGAACTTTATGTATGAACTTGTATTAATTTGGTCTATTCGTGTTGTGTAATGAAGATGAGCCGCAATGGATGTACGATGACCGATGCTCTCCCAGTTCGTTGAGGGCGTGCATACTTTTCTGCTTGTGGCTGAGGCAAACAAGCGGGCGGATGGTTTTATGCCTTGTCCATGTGCTGGCTGTAAGAATGGTCGCAATTACTCTCGTCAAGAACCATTCACGTCCACTGTTTGAGTCCGGTTTCATGCCCCACTATAATGTTTGGACCAAGCACGGAGAAAGAGGGGTTATGATGGAAGACAATGAAGAAGAAGAGGACGACGACAGCTATCCCGGCCATGGGTTCCCTGAATACGATGATACAACAATGGGGAAGAAGCTGAGCCGGTAATGCGGAAGAAGCTGGGCGGCAATGCGGGAAGAAGTGAAGAAGAGGCATCGATGAGCCCGTTGATGATCTAGGTCGGGCCATTGCCGATGCAAAGAGAAACTGCGCAAGTGATTTGGAGAAGAAGAAGTTGCAGCGCATGTTAGAGGATCACAAAAATTGTTGTACCCAATTGCGTGGGTGACAAGAAAAAGCTGGGCACCACACTGGAATTGCTGCAATGGAAGGCAGAGAATGGTGTATCGACAAGGGATTTGGAAAGTTGCTGGTAATGATAAAGGATATGCTTCCAAAGGACAACGAATTGCCCGAGAGTACGTCTGAAGCAAAGAAGGCTGTCGCCCTCTAGGGTTAGAGGTGCGTAAGATACATGCATGCCCTAATGATTGCATCCTCTACCGCGGTGAGTATGAGGATTTGAACGCTTGCCGGTATGTGGTGCATTGCGCTATAAGATCAGCCGCGATGAGCATGGTGATGTCGAGGCGGCGCCCAGAAGAAGATTCCTGCCAAGGTGATGTGGTATTCTCCTATAATACCACGGTTGAAACGTTGTTCCAAAACAAAGAGCATGCCAAGGCGATCGATGGCACGTAGAAGACCGTAAGAAAGACGGAAAGTTGAGAGTACCAAATGATGGGTCGCAGGTGGAGAAAATCGAAAGAAACTACGGGAAGGAGTTTGCGATGACGCAAGGAGCGTATGGTTTGGTCTAAGCGCAGATGGCATTAATCCTTTTGGGGAGCAGAGCAGCAACCATAGCACCTGGCCTGTGACTCTATGTTTGTATAACCTTCCTCCTTAGTTGTGCATGAAGCGGAAGTTCGTTATGATGCCAGTGCTCATCCAAGGCCCTAAGCAACCCGGCAACGACATTGATGTGTACCTAAGGCCATTAGTTGAAGAACTCTTACAACTGTGGAATGGAACAGGTGTACGTGCGTGGGATGAGCACATGGGCGAAGAAATTTTATGTGCAAACAAATTCTTTCATGCCTTTACTGATTTTTAAAGTTAAATTATTCACAAACTAGTGATTCACACTAATTTCAAATAATTCAAAATTTAAACTATTCAAATTTGAAAACTACGGGCACTAACAGAATGTTTGTAATTTTTTGTACCTAAAGCAAAAATATTCACAAAGAAACTCTAAATACACAAAAAAAACAACACAAAAATAAATAAAGCAAAAAAAGCCCGCCTACTAGGCCAGGCGGCCTGCATACGACTAGAAACCCAACCTGTGTTGGGCGGGATGCAGGCCCGCAAAGGCCAAGTGGGCCAACAGGCAGCAAAGAACACGTAGGCCCAGAGGGCCTGCTTTGGAGAGGAGCTCGAGAGAGCGACCGCACGGGGTTTATAAACCAGTCAGTCGCCCCTCGGCTAGCGAGTGGGACTAAACTTGTCAAGATCAAGACTGCGCCAAATAAGACCCCTTTAGTACCGGGTGGTGGCACAAACCGGTACTAAAGGGGGCCTTTAGTACCGGTTTGTGCCACCACCCGTACTAAAGGGGTCGCTTCCGCTGCTTGGGCTGGCCAAAACAGACCTTTAGTACCGGTTGGTGGCTCCAACCGTACTAAAGGTGCCTTCTATATATACAACACTTGAAAAATTTCATTCTCCTCGGTTTCTTCCTCTGTTTCCCCATTGAACCACCCGCCCGATCGATCGACGCCACACCGACCCGTCCCGTCGCCGCCCTCGTCTCCGTCGCCGCCCGGGCCCTTCCCGTCGCGCCGTCCTGCGTCGCCGCCCAGCGTCACGCCCGACCCGTCGCTGCCCCCCCGCCGCCGCCTCGCCGTCGCCGTCGCCCACTGTGAGCTCTCCCCTCTAACCCCTCTCCTCGCCCGGCCACCACCATGGGCGCCGCCCTCCCCGAGCCCATACACACACACACAAGCATGATGAACACACACACACATACACATATATATTTAATTAGTTTAGATTTTGTATGTTTAATTAGTTTAGATTTTTTAGATTATTGTTTTTTCACTAGTATATATGTATGAATGCATGTTAGGTGGATATAATTAGTGTTTAATTAGTATAGAATTTTTTATATAATGTTGTTTTTCTATTTTTAATGATGTATAGAAATTGTTTTTATGTTTTAGTGTTAGATGCTTAATTAGTATGAAATAGTATATAGATTTTTGAAATAGTAGAAATGTTATCAAAATCCAATCATTAAAAAATATTATTTTTACGGGCATATAGCTAGTATTTGTTATCGACGATGCAGCCCGCATCCTCGCTGTCGACCCGTCCATGACGACGTCCAGCCGCCCATGTCCGGACTGGCTCCACTGGCTGGCACTTTGAGGTACTGCTCGGAGGCGCGCGCCGCTTGATGAGGAACCCGCCCCGGTTCCGTCGTCGACTTCTGATCTCGTTTGGTGGCATTCGCGTGGGCCAGTCTCGATCAAGGAGGGACCCGCCCCGCCGGAGGAGGTACGTCGCCGTGTCGGGGAGGAGGACGAGCACGTCCATCGCCACATGGTTGCGTTAGAGGGCGGCAGGTTCTCCAATACCGGCAAGATCTTGTGGATCTCACATCAGCTATGATCCTGTGAGGTTTCCTTCTCTTTGGGTGTCCACCGCCATGACGCAGAACCACGAGTGTCCTAGATTCTTCTGTAGTATTCGATCTTTAATTAGCTAGCCAGTGATGTACTATTCAATATTATATATTATTCGAGACGATGTATTCGAGATTGTATCTATTATTCTAGACAAAGTATTCGAGATTATATCTATTATTCAAGACGATGTAATTTGAATACTAAATTGTTTTATATTTCTTTTGAATTAGTTAAATAAAAGCTATGGCGATAATACCGACGAGAGGGAGAACAGACCATGTTCGATATGATACGCGGGCCGATGATAATCGAATGAAGAAGATTATGACGGCTCAATTTCTAAACAACACGGAGAGGGTGATATGATATTCGATCGCGACGACCGAATTGATGAAGTCATGAACTACGATTATGACGATGACGAAGAACATGTTGATCCTGAAACAACAAAGACCGCGAGGTATATATATTTATATAAGCAGGTTTCGTGATCATCACATGTTTTAAATGACTTGAAGATATATTAACGAATCGATCTTTGTTCTTTCAGCCATCCGGTCGAGCAAATCTTCGTGCAAAAGGACGAAACGAGGCCCGAACAAAAGTTGAAGGAGGGCGAAAGTACAATATCGAGGCGATCGACCTAATGGCGAACCATTAGCGCCTAAGAAGATTGCGGACAAGTTCATTCGCGGTCACGGAGTTCTTGTGAAGGACCAACTCCGATCTCCCTTCAAGAATGGAGAGAGCCAGAAAAGACAAAGGACAAAAAGGCAAAAGGACGTTGCTCCACGTCCGGATGTTACTTTTGTCGACAAGAATCAAAAAGATCTGCTTTGGGATACTCTCATGGAACATTTCACCCTACCAGATCATTTCACGAAGCAGATGTGCGAGAAAGTCAAGGACGCTGCTCTTAGGAAGATGGCGGTTGAATTCAAGAACCACAAGAATCGTGAATGGGACAAGTACGTCAAGGGAGGAAGGAAGACTCCGATTCGAGGGAACACTAGAGAACCAACGTGCTCATTGGGACGATTTCGTGAAATTCAAGGATTCAGAATTAGCTAAGGAACGGTCGAGAATAAACAAGAAGAATGCCGAAAAAAGGATAAGTTCCATAAGCTGAGGCCGGTGGCTATCGGTTGCAATGCCTAAGTGGGATAAGTCCGAGAAAGAGATGGAGGATGTAGGTGTCACTCCGGTTACTAAGAGCTGGCCCCCCAGGTGCAGGACTTGGTTCTATGCGCATGGGGGGGAGTTGGACCCGAAGACAGGCAATGTTTCGACGAAGGCATGTCTGAACGGAGCCGACGATGCGATACTTGTTGCAATAGAAGAGGCACGATCGGGGTGTTCCAGCTCAACAGAGAGAACGACGAGCTTACGCGTGCCTGGGAAATCCTGAACACCGAGAAGAACACGAGGCAAGGGCGCTATTCCGTGTTATGAGGGTTTTCAGACCGAACAACGACTACGAACCCGTGCGAGAAAGAAGATTGCGGAGGAGAAGAAGAGGAAGATGGAGGAGGAGCAGAGGAAGGGACTATGAACGCCTTCAAGGCCTAGAAGCAAGTCAAGCGGAATTGGCGGTCAAATTCTAGCGGCAACAGGAGCAGATCGACTCACTTAGCCAGCAAAGGGGTCTCAAAGATGCTGCAGCAGCTAGCGGATGATCCAGCATTGGATAGCACCGTCCCATCCATGCAGAGAAGCAGCGTGGGTTCCGCCCCGGACGATGCAATGCTGGGTAGATACCCCGTGGATGACATCACGGAAAACACTAGCTGCGAGCTACTCGTCAAAATGAAGAACATATCCATGAAGGTGGCGGACGGAGAAGCTTTTCCAGTTACCCCCAAAGCAACCTACCATTGCATCCCGATTCCAGAGGGCTATGCTCGTGTCATGGTTGACGAGGTGGTGCAGCCATATTCGGGGCTAGAGCTTGACATTCCTGAAGGTGAGGACGAGCGCTTTCTCGGAGACGCCAACCATCGTATCATCCTATGGAAAAAGGATTGCATCATCTTCAAGGCCACCGACACGCGTCATCGACTCCTCGTCAAGTCCGCCACCGAGTCAGCAGCCTCCCGCTCCTGCAAGTCCACCAAGTCCGCAAAGTGTCGAGCCACTCCTCATCCAAGTCCGCAAAGTGTCGCCACTCCTCCTCCTCCAAGTCGCCACAGCGTCGACGTCCACTCCTCCTCAAGTCCGCACAACCTCAGCCCTCCTCCTCCAAGTCCGCACATCTTGGCGGCCACTCCTCCTCGTCCAACTCAGCCCGTCGGCCGGCGTCTCCGCCGCCTCGAATCGCAGAAGAGACACCCGCAGCTATGGTGCGTGGCGGCACGAGTCGAGGTAGTACAGAAGTACAGGCGGAGGCAAGCGATATAAATATGGTCCAAGCCTCACGCCTCTTCCGCAGAGGTCTTATGACAGGTCCGAGGAGGAAATCGCAGCCATATCGAAGTCCGAGGTGGAAGCCCATTTTGCACCGAAACCGCCACCGCCGCCAAGGAGAAAGTGCCTAAGGAAGCGATTGACCACTTCATTCGTATGGCTCAACCACCAGCTCCCAAGCATGTTGACACAGACTATGAGCGCCACATCGGAAGTTAAATCGAGCACGCCTCGTAAGGAGGCGAGCTCGGGATCGAGCAAACAAGAAGCAGCTGTCAAAAATGCGGAAAACCATTCCCACTGGGAGAACAGTAGCGAATCGATCCCTCGCTTGTTGTGCCAACAACACGTGACAATCTGTGGCGTCCAATATTATTGTGGGCAAACAGTTTACGTTCTGAGGTGGGCAATGTGGTAATAACGGAGGACCATATAATGCAGGCTGAAGTTCTCAAAATCATGTTGGACAACTCCTCGAGATCGAGCCCATGCCTGTACTTAGAGAGGATGAAATAAAGCGGAAATATGTCCGGGCCAACCTTTGGTCCATCCGCACAAGGTCAAGAACCTCCCAACGAGAATGTATGAATTGCATCAATGGTACATGAACATTACCAAGATTTCGATCGAGTGTCCTTCATGGTGAATGTCAAGGAGGAGCATTACTTCCATGAGAAAGCTTTGTCCGTTGAGTATTCTGAACTGTTTCAGTTATACAATCAAGACGCACTCGACAAATCTATAAATCGCCGCCTATTGTCCGTAAGTGATTTCTTTCTGTAATTTAAGTCTCAAGCTAGCTGTACTGATCCTTTTGATCAATCATTACCTGTAATTATCCTCACTATATTCTTTTACGTGGTATTATATGCAGGATGAAGATATATGAAATGAGAAAAGGTGGACGCTTTGGCATCGGGTTCATTGACCCAAACACCGTTAATGAATACACATGGCAAATAAATGCACATCATCAAAAGGCCGTAGAGGACAACATGCTAGAGTTCTTGAAGCGCCTCAAATACAATGAAGATATACTACTTCCTTACAACTTCCAGTGAGTCACACTGTCTTGTACTACAAATTCTCTGTTTTTGCCTACTAGCTAGCTACATGTTTTTGCTTTACATATGCCCGCTTAATTAAGACATGCAAACGTGTGTGCATGCAGATTTCACTGGGTCTTGTGTATCATTAAAGTTGGCCGAACAGTTGAAATACTGGACTCACTACTCAAAGAAAAAACTGACTATAACATCTTGTTTGGGATAGTCAACAGGTAATTTCAATCATTATTAACTATATATCTCGGCCTATTTAGTTCGTCATTTTTCATGATATGAACTATATTTAATAACCCTTTTATTCATTGTCATTGTCGGCGGGCAGGGCTTGGGCAAGGTTCATCAGCGTCACGGAAGGCGAATGGAAACAAAAGCTTAAATGGTTTCGACCCAAGGTAAGTAATTAAGTAGTACTAGCTAGCTAGCTAAATGCCATCTCTTTAATTATCATGCTTGATTAATTATTATCTGATCAAATTCCATTCTCGTAAAGGCCACAAGCGGTAGCGAGGGACTGATCTGTGTGCATTCTGCGTTTGCGAGAACATTCGCATGATGGCGTCCGAAAGGAGCAGATCTCAAAGACAGGAACGGGTACGCTTGTCAAAACACTATTCACAATTTTTACATCATTATCGATATCTAGTCACACAACTAATACACATGCATATTGATCTCCTTCTTAACAGTTCACAGAGGTGAGGGAGAAGCTCCTAGAAACGGAGCGCGTAGAAGCACTTCAAGAGGAAATAACGGGATTTTTGCTCGACCAGGTCATAAATCCGAAGGGAGAATACTATTACCCGCTACCGCCCCCATCGTGCTCCGAAGGCACCAATTAGGCTAATGCCACTGGCTCCGAAGGCAACATGCATATGTAGGAGAAATTGTATATAGCTATACATGTGTGTATGCGTGAATTAATTAATATGATGGTTTGTGAGACATTGATGATATATATATATATATATATATATATATATATATATGCATAACGTGTACAATGTGTAGCATTGTAAAATACCAACAAATCGAAAAAGAATTAAATTGATAACACAAATTTAATTGAAAATAAAAATAAAACAAAACCCACAAACATTTAGTACGGTTGGTGTTAACAACCGGTACTAAAACTCCCTGCCCCGGAGCTGGCTCGTGCCACGTGGTTGGCCTTTTAGCACCGTTCGTTTGAACCGGTACTAGAGGGGGCCTTTAGTGACCACACTTTAGTGCCGGTTGTGGAACCGGCACTAAAGGGCCTTACGAACCGGTGCTATTGCCCGGTTCTGCACTAGTGTAGCACCAGCCACAGAAATGTTATGATCAAAGCTAAGAAAATAAAGCCTGGGATAAGAGTGTCTCAGAGGTTTATATCCCCCTGCCAATCTTCTAGAATCTAGTATTTCTCCATCTCTAGTTACTTTCTTGCAATGTTGGTAAAACAGTCTTTAACTTTCAAAAGGCTAGTCCAAAAGTGTGAGTATCCCACCTTTGTTTTAATATCAAGCATTTTCCTTTCACATATTTATTCAAAAGCACATATTGCCATAACCTAGATTTAGTCTCTAACTTCCAAAACAAGTTGGCAAGTAGAGCCTTGTTCATTAAATCAAAATTTAGAATCCCCAATCCCCCTTGATTGACAACAAGTTTTCCGATTTACCAAATTTTTTTCATCTTCGTCAACTTGCCAAACAGGCCTAGCTCAAAAAAAATCACCTTCCTTCCTCACCCCAACAGCTATGGGATAGAAAGACATCATAATAGAGGAATGCTAGTCAAACAAGCATTGTTCAGTAATTTACGTTCCTACATTTGATAGACAAAAGGCCTCATTTATCTTATCATAATCTTTTCAAAATCAACCTTAAACAAAAGGGCATTTTGTTTCCAGCGATGGATAGAATTTAAAGCTTCATGTAGAACAAGTGAACAACCACACCTTCCATGATATATCTTCCTTTCATAAAACCAGTCTGAGTTTGTGAGATGACGGGGCTCACCACTTTGCTAAGTCTATTCATCGACACTTTAGTAATTATTTTAAAACTCACACTCAGTAAACAAATAGGTCTAAACTTCTGAATTTGTTTAGCATCCATTCTACAAGTACATGATGTTGCGGAAGATGACCTGGATGACCACATGTCCTCTTAGGAAACTAGGCAGCATCAGCATTGGTACGACTCCAAATGGAATGAGAGACACACAATGTCCGGAATTGAAAAGATGGGGTCAACTTATTCAATTTTGAAGTTTGGAGAGCAAAAATAATCAATCTGACAAGGGGTGAAAAAACACTTATGTCATATATCAATGTTACAAATTGTTATATTATTGTTCGTTTAGTAAGAACTGAAGATGATACACGGGCCAAACCATAAGGTCTTCAATACAAATTTGAGATTGGTAGTACTACAGTATCTCAGATATCAATGTGTCAAATTGTTATATTATTGTTCCTTCAGTAAGAACTGAAGATACACGAGCCAAACCGCAAGGTCTAGAATACAAATTTGAGATATGGCATTACCACAGTATCTCAGATATCAATGTGATAAATTGTTATATTATTGTCCGTTCAGTAAGAACTGAAAGATAATACATGAGCCAAACCACAAGGTCTCGAATACAAATCTGAGATACATAGTACCACAGTGATGGGAAAATATGGCTAATACAATGCAAGAATGTAGAAATACAGACTCGCTTGGTTGTTCATCAGATCCCAAATGTCCCGAGGGGATCTTCTTTGCTTCCCATCATAGGAGGAAGGGCAAAGGAAAAATAGTGATAGTACACACTCTACTGCCTTAGGCTTTGCATAATGTATTCCGCATACAGATCCCTGAAAAAGGATCAAAGCAATTTTTGTCAACATAAATCCACGCCTTGGAGCCTTGAGGACTTTCTGCCTTTAATTACAGGATCATATCCTCCAAAATGATGAGAGCTTACATGGAGTGCTGGATGGCAGCACGAGCATCATCGGCCTGGAGGAAGTCGTTGACAGCGACCTCCTTGTTCTCATTCTTCTTGTCTGAAAGATTTGATCAGCCAAGAATCAGGCACTTGAAGTCTGAAGACGCATGAAAAGGTTGTGGAAATGCAAGAGATAAGGCAGGCAATGGTATGCGTACAATCTTCGAAGAAGCGGCGGATCTCCTGGAGGCGATGGGGAGAGAGCTCGCTGAGATGGTTCAGGTTGTGGTACTCGGGGTCGTCGGCGCAGACGGCTATGATCTTGTCATCCTTCTCTCCCTGTTTAAGCAAAAAAATGCAGAGAGTATGATATAAATGTAAGCTTGATGCCAAAATGGTGGCTGGAAAGTTGACTTGAACACTTGGACAGAGATGAAGGGACTGGTTTAGCGTGCCTGATCGATCATAGGCATGAGGCCGATGGCCCTGGCCCGGAGGAAGGTGCCGGGGAGGACTGGTTCCTGGTTTGAAATGAAATGAAATGATTAATTAACACGCGGCTGTCAGAAAAAAGAACGGTGGGTAATGCAGACGGTGATGCCTTGACAGGATTGTTAATTTGCACTTGTCATAACCGGAGCATGATTGGAGTGTTGGTCGATTCACTCACCTGCATGAGGACGAGGACATCGATGGGGTCGTTGTCCTCGCAGAGGGTGCGTGGGACGAAGCCGTAGTTGTGAGGGTACACCACGGACGAGTAGAGGATCCGGTCAACCTGGCAGAGATGATGATCTCAGAACACATTCATGCGTGCCGATGCAAATTAACAGGGCAAAAGTTTCAGACCTTGATCATCCCGGTCTTCTTGTCGAGCTCGTACTTGACCTTGCTCCCCTTGGTGATCTCCACCACCACGTTGAACACCGCCGGAGCGCCGGGGCCTGCACCAGCCGATTCACGCAAAGGATCAACCAATCAGCACGCGTTCCGCGTGAGCAAACCAACCAACAGCTCCGGCCGGACGGACGGATCTGAAACGAAATGGAGAAGGGGCTCACCGATCTCGAGGTCGTGCCACGGGTGGGCGGCGACGGACCTCCGGGAGAGGGAGGAGAGGATCCGCTCGTTGAGCCGCGGCGTCTGCCTCTTGGGCTCCGCCGCCGCCTTCTCGCCGGCGGCCTTGTCCTGGCTCATCTTCGATCGCTCTGCCACGAACCCGAAGGAGATCGCTGCTTAATTTGCTGTGCGTGCGCTGGATCGTTGCGCGGCTCCGAGGACGGGATGGTCGAAACGTCCGCGGCCCGGCGTGCATATATAGGGGAGAGAAGAGCAGTTGGCAGGGGGCGGGGGGACGAGCGGTGAACGCGTCATCGTCGGATGCATGCGGTGCCGTGCCGTGCCGTGCCGGTGCGAAGCTTCGGCCCCACATCACACCAACACCTGCACCGTCAACAAAAAGCATAATAACAGTATAAACAAACTCGGCAACTGGCTGGGCAGAACCCCTGCACATGCGCAACGTGCATGGATCAAAGCATCCAGTCACTCACGACGCACTGGCACGATGCTGTGGTCAAATTTTAATTATTTTTCTCGTGATGGGGGGCACACGCCTCCATGTTCATCGACGTGCCGTGATCATCGTGTCAACTTTGTGGGGTCTCGCCCGGCTGGAAGGAGTGACCCACCCACCACCACCGGCTTGTTTCGCAAATTGATTTTATTTCGTTTTACATCGTGGCACAAAAATCAGTTCGCCGTGAACTTCCTGTGAACTGCGAACGGGCAGTGAATGTTAATACTACTACTAGATTCCATTCAGAGATAGGTGTTGGGAGAGGATGATTAACTCAAGCTTTCCCTCGACTATGGTCTAATGGATGAAAGCCTGAATCAGATCCATCTACATAACACATGTAGAGTACGGTTTTCTTCTTCTTTGTATCAGGATACATGGATGATTGATTAACTCAAGTTATGCGGTGTCTCGCGAGCCGGTAATGCTCCAAGAAACGTGTATAAGCTGATGCATGTCATCCAGATAGCGCTGCTGCCAATGCCCATTGAATGGTAGTTGTTCCGCCCTGACTTCAGACGGTCCCCGAGGGCGGCGAAACCAGTATCACGCCATCAGACGGTCCGCAAGGGCGGCGAAACCAGTATCACGCCATCTCCTCGGACAAAAAGGTAGGGGATGGTGCGCTTGCTAGTCTGGAATCAATGGAATAGCAAACACATCAGTAA
Source organism: Aegilops longissima (assembly GCA_021605205.1). Lineage (NCBI taxonomy): Eukaryota > Viridiplantae > Streptophyta > Magnoliopsida > Poales > Poaceae > Aegilops > Aegilops longissima. The sequence continues at coordinate 484,004,238 of CM038676.1, read as the reverse complement.
GACTATCGCCTATCAGCAGCCAGATTGTAAATCTATTGCAAATCGGCCTAGAAGTATCTGACAGCATTTTGTGTTGTTGTATCGAGTTACCCCAAGCTATGGAAACGGTGACCACACAGATTTGTAAACAAAATGAAGAAAACAAGTAACCAGGTTTAACAACAAAAAAGGTACGAGTAGTAAAATAAGATGAATTATCGTATATACTCCATCCATTTCTTTTTAGTCTGCACATAAAATTTGTCTGAAGTCTAAACTTCGTAAAGTTTGAACAACTTTATAGCAAATAATATCAACATTCACAATACAAAATCAATAGCATTAGATGTATCATGAAATTGATGTTCATACCATATCACTTCAATATTGTAGATGTTGAAATTTTTTAATATAAATTTGGTCAAACTTTGCGTAGTTTGACTTAACAAATCTTATATGCGAAGTAAACAGAAATGGAGGGAGTACATTGTAAAGTGACCAATAGACCATAGTGACATGACCCACATGGTACATCTAGTCTAGTAATATGTGGAAGAATGTTTCACTAAATAAGTTCAAAAACCCTGGTTACAATAACTGTAAACAAAAAAAAATTGGTGCTATGCTTAGTATGCAATATAACACAAATGTTACCAGCATAATACAAGCAGTTAAGGCGGCTCATTTATAAACACAAAGCATTTTACACGTTACTATGCAACTGAGACTGGGTTATCGTTAAGCAGCATCATGGTAATAGTGCACCTCCCAAATTACATGTGAGTAAGGAACTGAGGATTGTATGAGCCATGGCTTCATGTTAAGCAGTATCATGGTAATCGTGCTAAACCCTCACTCCAGGGAGGCTCTACACATCTTTAGCACAAACTAGATAAACATATTGGAATAACTAATGATTTCAATTTGAAAAAACCAGTAATCGACAGTCTGAATTTGAACAAACTGACATTAGCATATAGTGCAAAAATTTGAGGAACGAGAAATTACTTACACGAACAATCTCCTCGTAAGTCTCATCATCAATTTCAATGGAAGTTACTATCTCTTCTACATCTCCAAGTATCATATTGAGATGTTGATCATACGCCTGGATCAAAGGAAGAATAAAGGGAGCTTAGAAACAGAGAATCTCAAATAGTGGCCACACTGATGCCCCAGGGTCAAATTTCCCAACTGTTAGTACAACTGAATAACAGTGCATAAATACAGCATGGCCCATGGGCAGCATCATACAACCCAAATAATTTCCTTAGAAGTATACAGTTGTAATGAATCAGTGAAATGATCATAATGCCCAACGGGCAATAAACTTATAAGTTATAACCTCTTAAGCAACCCAAAGTCTTACAATGAAATGCCGAGATGATTTTGCCATTATGATCCTACATATTTCTATGAACTCAAAATTAAAATACTTACATTGCAATACATCTGATTCCACTACTCGAGAAAACTTTCAAATCAGCATGTTAAGCTTTATCTAAAGTAAGCAGTTATTCATGATGTCTATAACGAAAGCTTCTATTCGCATTTATATTCAATAGAAGGGAAAAAAGGACAAATCATATGAGGCCCTACACAGATAAATTCGGGTTCTGATGCCTTACAGTTCAACCATAAGTAAACGGAAGCTCAGTTTACACACCACAACCCCACAGCAACTCGTTTCTCCAGGCAATAATACCAGTTGTTAAATTGCATAGGCCAGCCCAAACACATACTGGACACACATAAACAAGAGCCCTGATGCAACCAAGCCCAGATCGACAGCACAAATTACGAAAAGGGGCGAGAAAACATACATGGAGCTTGCCGCGGAGCTCGCGGTCGGAGCGGAGCTTGACGTAGATGCGCTCGTCGAGGCTGAGCCGTATGAGATCCAGCGGTTCCTTCACCGCCACATCCTCCTCCGAAGCCATCGCCGCCGGCTGGTACCCACTTCCGCTGCCCGCTCCCCAAACCCTAGCTTCTGAATCGCGAGCTCTTTCACTTCCGCGGCGTTCCGTTTTTTTTCCCTTGCCGGGTCGGACAAAGTACAGTATACAACCTACTTGGGCTTTGGACTTCTGGGCCCATATTGGTAATGTATGGGCTACTCCTCAGCTAATATGTTAGCCCATATTACTTCCTTGTGCAAACTGAAAAATCGATGCTTCCCGCCGAGGGGGGAGCTTCTCTTCGGGGAGCAACTAGTTGACGGGGGCTCCTTCGGGAGCCTCATAATGATCAGCGCCACTTGCGCGCTTTCAGCTGTTCGCCACGTGTCGCGTTCTAGGCGCTCCCTCTGGATTTTGTTTTTTTATTTTTCCGCACGCGTTCCCGGCTTTTTAAACATTTTTTTTGGGTTTTTTCGAAATTTCGGTTTTTCATCGGTCTTCCTTAGCTTTTGGAACAAAAAAATCGAAAAAAAATTGTGCAAAAAAAAAATGTATTCTCTTTATTATTTTTTCCTTTCACGAGAGGCACGGTTTTGCTTTCACGAGAGTCACGGCCTTGCCTCTCGGAAACGGAAAAAAATGTGTTTTCTCTTTTTTTTTTATCTTTTCGCGAGAGGCACAATTTTGCTTTCGCGAGAGTCACGGCCGTGCCTCTCGAAAACGAAAAAAACGTGTTTTCTGTTTTTTCCTTCCGCGAGAGGCACGGTTTTGCTTCCGCGAGATACATGGTCGTGCATCTCGGAAACAAAAAAAAACATGTTTTCTATTTTTTTTCCTTCCGTGAGAAGCACGATTTTACTTCCGCGAGAGGCACAGTTGTGCTTACGCAAGAGGCACGGCCGTGCCTCTCAGAAACGAAAACAAAACACGTTTCTTTTGTAAGAGGCATGGTTGTGCTTTCCTGAGAGGCACGGCCGTGCCTCCTCGAAAAAGAAAAAAATGCGTATCTCTTCTTCTTTTTCCTTTCGCCAGAGGCACGGTTGTGATTTCGCAAGAGGCACGGACGTGCCTCTTTCGAAAAGGGAAAAAAGCCCGTGCTCCCAGTTCGGTTTTTTCGTCCGGTTTTTTCATGAAAAAAAGTTCGTTAAAACCTATCAACATGGGATCTAGTTTCGAAGATCTCGACGCGAGGAATCCAACAGTGAAAACGGTTCCAAATTTGGACGTACGGTTTAAAAGATAAAACTTTTTGAATAAACGGATCTACGAAAAAGGAAAAACTCACAGGTTATAACAAGTGGCGCCACTTGTCACAACCTCGAAAAGTGAGAGTGATCTTTGTAATGAGAGCTCATCCGATCCCCCTGTTGGGTAACGTAGTAATTTCAAAAAAATTTCCTACGATCACGCAAGACCATGGTGATGGCATAGCAACGAGAGGGGAGAGTGTCCGTCCCACGCACCCTCGTGACCCGAAGCGAAGCGTTATATCAACGCTGTTGATGTAGTCGTGCGTCTTCACGATCCGACCGATCCAAGCACCGCACTCCGGCACCTCCGAGTTCTTAGCACACGCTCACTCGATGGCGATCCCCGGCTCCGATCCAAAGAAAGCGTCGGGGAGGAGTTCCACAAGACGACGGCGTGGTGGCGATCTTGATGTTCTACCGTCGCAGGCTTCGCCTAAGCACCGCAACAATATGACCGAGGTGGAATATGGTGGAGGGGCACCGCCACGGCTAAGGAACGATCACGAAGATCAACTTGTGTGTATTAGGGTGCCCCCCGCCTGTGTATATAAAGGAGCAAGGGGAGGGCGGCCAGCCCTTGGGCGCACCAAGGGAGGGGAGTCCTCCTCCTAGTAGGAGTAGGACTCCCTTCCTAGTCCTACTAGGAAGAGGGAAGGGGAAGGAAAGAGAGGGAGAGGAGAGGGAGGGGCTGCGCCCCCCTCCTAGTCCATTCGGACTCCCCATGGAGGGGCGCCACCTCCCGGTGCAGCCCTCTCTCTCCCTCTGGCCCAATAAGGCCCATAACTTCCCGGGGTTCCGTAACCCCCAAGCACTCCGTTTTCTCCGAAACTTCCGGAACCTTTCCGTGTCCGAATATAACCATCCAATATATCAATCTTTATGTCTCGACCATTTCGAGACTCCTCGTCATGTCCGTGATCACATCCGGACTCGAACTCCTTCGATACATCAAAATACATAAACTCATAATATAACCGTCATTGAAACCTTAAGCGTGCGGACCCTACGGTTCGAGAACTATGTAGACATGACCTAGAACCATTCTCGGTCAATAACCAATAGCGGAACCTGGATGCCCATATTGGTTCCTACATATTCTACGAAGATCTTTATCGGTCAAACCGCATAACAACATACGTTGTTCCCTTTGTCATCGGTATGTTACTTACCCGAGATTCGATCGTCGGTATCCAATACCTAGTTTAATCTCGTTACCGGAAAGTCTCTTTACTCGTTCCGTAATACATCATCTCACAACTAACTCATTAGTTGCAATGCTTGCAAGGCTTATGTGATGTGTATTACCGAGAAGGCCTAGAGATACCTCTCCGACAATCGGAGTGACAAATCCTAATCTTGATTCATGCCAACTCAACATATACTTTCGGAGACACTTGTAGAGTACCTTTATAATCACCCGATTCGTTGTGACGTTTGGTAGCACACAAAGTGTTCCTCCGTAAACGGAGTTGCATAATCTCATAGTTGCGAGAACTTTGTATAAGTCATGAAGATAGCATAAGCAACATACTAAACGATCAAGTGCTAAGCTAATGAAATGGGTCATGTCAATCACATCATTCTCCTAATGATGTGATCCCATTAATCAAATGACAACACATGTCTATGGTTAGGAAACATAACCATCTTGATTAATGAGCTAGTCCAAGAGAGGCATACTAGTGACTATCTGCTTGTCTATCTATTCACACATGTATTATGTTTCCGGTTAATACAATTCTAGCATGAATAATAAACATTTATCATGATATAAGGAAATAAATAATAACTTTATTATTGCCTCTAGGGCATATTTCCTTGATCTCCCACTTGCACTAGAGTCAATAATCTAGATTACACAAGAATGGTTCTAACACCCATGGAGTCTTGGTGCTGATCATGTTTTGCTCGTGGAAGAGGCTTAGTCAACGGTCTCGCAACATTCAGATCCGTATGTATTTTGCAAATCTCTATGTCTCCCACTTGGACTTGGTCCCGAATGGAATTGAAGCGTCTTTTGATATGCTTGGTCCTCTTGTGAAATCTGGATTCCTTTGCCAAGGCAATTGCACCAAGATTGTCACAGAAGATCTTCATTGGTCCCGATGCACTAGGTATGACACCTAGATCGAAATGAACTCTTTCATCCAGACTCCTTCATTTGCTGCTTCCGGCAGCTATGTACTCCGCTTCACATGTAGATCCCGCCACGACGCTTTGTTTAGAACGCACCAACCGATAGCTCCACCGTTTAATAAAAATACGATCCGGTTTGCGATTTAGAATCGTCCGGATCGTGTCAAAGCTTGCATCGACGTAACCATTTACGACTAGCTCTTTGTCACCTCCATATCGAGAAACATATCCTTAGTCCTTTTCGGTATTTCAGATGTTCTTGACCGCTGTCCAATGATCCACTCTGGATTACTTTGGTACCTTCCCGCCAAGCTTACAGCTAAGCATCGTCGTGTCGGTACACAGCATTGCATACATGATAGAGCCTATGGCTGAAGCATAGGAACATTTTTCATTTTCTCTATCTTCTGCTGTGGTCGGGCATTGAGTCCGACTCAATCTTACACCTTGTACTACAGGTAAAAACCTTTCTTTGCTCGATCCATTTTGAACTTCTTCAAAACTTTATCAAGGTATGTGCTTTGTGAAAGTCCTATTAAGCGTCTTGATCTATCTCTATAGATCTTGATGCCCAATATGTAAGCAGCTTCACCGAGGTCTTTCATTGAAAAATTTTATTCAAGTATCCTTTTATGCTATCCAGAAATTCTATATCATTTCCAATCAACAATATGTCGTCCACATATAATATCGAAATGCTACAGAGCTCCCACTCACTTTCTTGTAAATACAAAGCTTCTCCAAAAGTCATAGAAAACCATATGCTTTGATCACACTATCAAAGCGTTTATTCCAACTCGAGAGGCTTGCACTGACCATAAATTGATCGTTGGAGCTTGCACACTTTGTTAGCACCCTTTGGATCAACAAAACCTTCTGGTTGCATCATATACAACTCTTCTTCTAGAAATCCATTCAAGAATGCAGTTTTACATCCATTTGCCAAATTTCATAATCATAAAATGCGGCAATTGCTAACATGATTCGGACGGACTTAAGCATCGCTTCGGGTGAGAAAGTCTCATCGTAGTCAACCCCTTGAACTTGTCGAAAACCTTTTGCAACAAGTCGTGCTTTGTAGACGATTACATTACCATCGGCGTCGTCTTCTTCTTAAAGATCCATTTATTCTCAATAGCTTGCCGATCATCGGGCAAGTCTACCAAAGTCCATACTTTGTTCTCATACATGGATCCCATCTCAGATTTCATGGCTTCAAGCCATTTTGCGAATCTGGGCTCACCATCGCTTCTTCATAGTTCGTAGGTTCACCATGATCTAGTAGCATGATTTCGAAATAGGATTACCGTACCACTCAGTGCGGATTTTGTTCTGGTTGATCTCTGAGTTCAAGTGACAACTTGATCTGAAGTTTCATGATCTTCATCATTATCTTCCTCACTAAGCTGGTGTAGGTGTTACGAAACTGATTTACGTGATTTAACTACTTTCCAATAAGGGAGCTGGTACTATTACCTCATCAAGTTCCACTTTCCTCCCACTCACTTCTTTCGAGAGAAACTCCTTCTCTAGAAAGGATCCATTTTAGCAACGAATGTCTTGCCTTCGGATCTGTGATAGAAGGTGTACCCAATTGTCTCCTTTGGGTATCCTATGAAGACACATTTTCCGATTTGGGTTCAAGCTTATCAGGTTGAAGTTTCTTCACATAAGCATCGCAACCCCAAACTTTCGAAACGACAACTTTGGTTTCTTGCTAAACCATAGTTCATAAGGCGTCGTCTCAACGGATTTTGACGGTGTCCTATTTAACGTGAATGCGGCCGTCTCAAGAGCATATCCCCAAAATGATAGCGGTAAATCTGTAAGAGACATCATAGATCGCACCATATCCAATAAAGTGCGATTCGACGTTCGGACACACCATTGCGCTGTGGTGTTCGGGTGGCGTGAGTTGCTAAACTATTCCGCATTGTTTCAAATGTAGACCAAACTCAGAACTCAAATATTCGCCTCCACGATCAGATCGTAGAAACTTTATTTTCTTATTACGATGATTTACAACTTCACTCTGAAATTCTTTGAACTTTTCAAATGTTTCAGACTTATGTTTCATTAAGTAGATATACCCATATCTGCTTAAATCATCTGTGAAGGTGAGAAAATAACGATATCCGCCACGAGCTTCAACATTCATCGACCACATACATCTGTATGTATGATTTCCAACAAATCTGTTGCTCTCTCCATAGTACCGAGAACGGGTTTTAGTCATCTTGCCCATGAGGCACGGTTCGCAAGTGCCAAGTGATTCATAATCAAGTGACTCCAAAAGTCCATCAAGATGGAGTTTCTTCATGCGCTTTATACCGATATGACCTAAACGGCAAGTGCCACAAATAAGTTGCACTATCATTATCAACTCTGCATCTTTTGGTTTCAACATTATGAATATGTGTATCACTACTATCGAGATTCATTAAAATAGACCACTCTTCAAGGGTGCATGACCATAAAAGATATTATTCATATAAATAGAACAACCATTATTCTCTGATTTAAATGAATAACCGTCTCGCATCAAACAAGATCCAGATATAATGTTCATGCTCAACGCCGGCACCAAATAACAATTATTCAGGTCTAAAACTAATCCGAAGGTAGATGTAGAGGTAGCGTGCCGATCGCGATCACATCGACTTTGGAACCATTTCCCACGCCGCCGTCACCTCGTCCTTTGCCGGTGTTAAGCAATCCGTAGTCCCTGCTTGAGTTGCAAATATTAGCAATGTAACCAAGATCAAATACCTGTACTATGCGAGCTCTAGTAAGGTACACATCAATAACATGTATATCACATATACCTTTGTTCACCTTGCCATCCTTCTTATCCGCCAAATACTTGGGGCAGTTCCGCTTCCAAAGACTAGTCGCTTGCGGAGAAGCACTCGGTTTCAGGTTTAGGTCCAGACTTGGGTTTCTTCTCTTGATCACAACTTGTTTATCGTTCCTTTTGAAGTTCCCTTCTTCTTCCCTTTGCCTTTCTTCTTGAAACTAGTGGTCTTATTGACCATCAACACTTGATGCTCCTTCTTGATTTCTACCTCCGCAGCTTTTAGCATTGCGAAGAGCTCGAGCATAGTCTTCACTAACCCTTGCATATTATAGTTCATCACGAAGCCTTTGTAGCTTGGTGGCGGTGATTGAAGAATTACATCAATGACACAATCATCCGGAAGATTAACTCCCAGTTGATTCAAGTGATTGTAATACCCGGACATTTTGAGTATGTGCTCACCGATGTAACTATTCTCCTCCATCTTGCAGCTATAGAACTTATTGGAGACTTCATATCTCTCAATCCGGGCATTCTGTTGAAATATCAACTTCAACTCTGGAACATCTCATATGCTCCATGACGTTCAAAACGTCGTTGAAGACCCGTTCTAAGCCGTAAAGCATGGCACATCGAACTATAGAGTAGTCATCGCTTTGCTCGCCAGACGTTCTTAACGTCGTCGGTTACATCGGCGGAAGAGTCTGGCACCTAGCGGTGCATCCAGGCGTAACTCTTACGTGCAGCAATGAGGATAATCCTCGATTACGGACCCAGTCCGTAATTGCTACCATCATCTTTCAACTTTGCTTTCTCAAGGAACGCATTAAAATTCAACGGAACAACAAAGACGAGCCATCTATCTACATAAACATAGACAAGCAAAATACTATCGGTACTAAGTTCATGATAAATTTAAGTTCAATTAATCATATTACTTAAGAACTCCCACTTAGATGACATCTCTCTAGTCATCTAAGTGATCACGTGATCCAAATCAACTAAACCATAACCGATCATCACGTGAGATGGAGTAGTTTTCAATGGTGAACATCTTATGTTGATCATATCTACTATATGATTCATGCTCGACCTTTCGGTCTCCGTGTTCGAGGCCATATCTGCATATGCTAGGCTCGTCAAGTATAACCTGAGTATTCTGCATGTGCCAAACTGGCTTACACCCGTTGTAGATGGACGAGAGCTTATCACACCGATCATCACGTGGTGTCTCGGACGACGAACTTTGGCAGCGGTGCATACTCGGGAGAACACTACTTGATAATTTTAGTGAGAGATCATCTTATAATGCTACCGTCAATCAAAGCAAGATAAGATGCATAAAGGATAAACATCACATGCAATCAATATAAGTGATATGATATGGCCATCATCATCTTGTGCTTTGTGATCTCCATCTCGAAGCACCGCCATGATCACCATCGCCACCGGTAGCGACACCTTGATCTCCATCGTAGCATCGTTGTCGTCTCGCCAACTATTGCTTCTCGACTATCGCTACCGCTTAGTGATAAAGTAAAGCAATTACATGGCGTTGCATTTCATACAATAAGCGACAACCATATGGCTCCTGCCGATTGCCGATAACTCGGTTACAAAACATGATCATCTCATACAATAAAATATAGCATCACGTCTTGACCATATCACATCACATCATGCCCTGCAAAAACAAGTTAGACGTCCTCTACTTTGTTGTTGCAAGTTTTACGTGGCTGCTACGGGCTGAGCAAGAACCGTTCTTACCTCGCATCAAAACCACAACGATATTCGTCAAATAGACTCCGTTTAACCTTCTCAAGGACCGGCGTAGCCACACTCAGTTCAACTAAAGTGAGAGAGACAGACACCGCCACCACCTTTAAGCAACGAGTGCTCACAGCGGTGAAACCAGTCTCGCGTAAGCGTCTGCGTAATGTCGGTCCGGCCGCTTCATCTCACAATACCGCTGAACCAAAGTATGACATGCTGGTAGGTAGTATGACTTGTATCGCCCACAACTCACTTGTGTTCTACTCGTGCATATGACATCAACGCATAAAACCAGGCTCGGATGCCATTTGTTGGGTAACGTTGTAATTTCAAAAAATTTCCTACGATCACGCAAGACCATGGTGATGGCATAGCAACGAGAGGGAGAGTCGTCCGCCCACGCACGTGAGACCGAAAGCGAAGCGTTATATCAACGCGGTTGATGTAGTCGACGTCTTCACGATCCGACCGATCCAAGCACCGTTACTCGGCACCTCCGAGTTCTTAGCACACGTTCAGCTCGATGACGATCCCGGGCTCCGATCCAGCAAAGCGTCGGGGAGGAGTTCCACGGCTGCGACGGCGTGGTGGCGATCTTGATGTTCTACCGTCGCGGGCTTCGCCTAAGCACCGCAACAATATGACCGAGGTGGAATATGGTGGAGGGGCACCGCACAGCTAAGGAACGATCACGAAGATCAACTTGTGTGTACTAGGGTGCCCCCTGCCCCGTATATAAAGGAGGGGAGGGCCGGCCAGCCCTTGGGCGCACCAAGGGGGGGAGTCCTCCTCCTAGTAGGAGTAGGACTCCCTTTCCTAGTCCTACTAGGAAGAGGGAAGGGGAAGGAAAGAGAGGAGAGGAGAGGGAAGGGGGCTGCGCCTCCTCCTAGTCCAGTCGGACTCCCCATGGAGGGGGGCGCCACCTCCCGGTGCAGCCCTCTCTCCCCTCTTGGCCCAATAAGGCCCATAACTTCCCGGGGTTCCGTAACCCTCCCGGCACTCCGGTTTTCTCCGAAACTTCCGAACCTTTCCGTGTCCGAATATAACCATCCAATATATCAATCTTTATGTCTCGACCATTTCGAGACTCCTCGTCATGTCCGTGATCACATCCGGACTCGAACTCCTTCGTACATCAAAATACATAAACTCATAATATAACCGTCATTGAAACCTTAAGCGTGCGGACCCTACGGTTCGAGAACTATGTAGACATGACCTAGAACCATTCTCGGTCAATAACCAATAGCGGAACCTGGATGCCCATATTGGTTCCTACATATTCTACGAAGATCTTTATCGGTCAAACCGCATAACAACATACGTTGTTCCCTTTGTCATCGGTATGTTACTTACCCGAGATTCGATCGTCGGTATCCAATACCTAGTTTAATCTCGTTACCGGAAAGTCTCTTTACTCGTTCCGTAATACATCATCTCACAACTAACTCATTAGTTGCAATGCTTGCAAGGCTTATGTGATGTGTATTACCGAGAAGGCCTAGAGATACCTCTCCGACAATCGGAGTGACAAATCCTAATCTTGATTCATGCCAACTCAACATATACTTTCGGAGACACTTGTAGAGTACCTTTATAATCACCCGATTACGTTGTGACGTTTGGTAGCACACAAAGTGTTCCTCCGTAAACGGAGTTGCATAATCTCATAGTTGCAGGAACTTTGTATAAGTCATGAAGATAGCATAAGCAACATACTAAACGATCAAGTGCTAAGCTAATGAAATGGGTCATGTCAATCACATCATTCTCCTAATGATGTGATCCCATTAATCAAATGACAACACATGTCTATGGTTAGGAAACATAACCATCTTCGATTAATGAGCTAGTCCAGTAGAGGCATACTAGTGACTATCTGTTTGTCTATCTATTCACACATGTATTATGTTTCCGGTTAATACAATTCTAGCATGAATAATAAACATTTATCATGATATAAGGAAATAAATAATAACTTTATTATTGCCTCTAGGGCATATTTCCTTCAGCCCCTCCCCCTTCCCTCACGTCGCCTCCCCTGAGGCGACTCGGGGGGCGAACCCTAGATCCCCTCCGCGCCTCCCCCTCCCTCTTCCCTCCCTCCGCCGCCGCCTGAGGTGCTTGCCGGCGCGGCCGCGCGACGCCTATGAAGGTGGCGGCGGGGATCTGGCGGCTCCGCCTCTGCGGAGGGCCCCGGCGTCTGGAGCAGCGGCTCCGATGGGTGGTGCCAGCGTGGCGGTCGGCGGTCTTGACCGACTGTCTCCACTCCGCCGTCTGCGGGCGGCGGGGGGCAGCCGGCGCTGGCGTTGCTGCGCCCCCGCGTGGGTCGCCATGCGCGTCCTGGAGAAGCTTCGTCCCCGACCTCGTGCTGCTCCGATCTGCTCTTGCTCCAGCCCCTGGTGGCTTCGGTCGCCGTCTTGGGGGTCTGGACGGACGGATCTGGTGGTTGGGCGTGTTTCCGGGGGAAACCCCTGGCCGGCGCGGCGGCCTCACCAAAGGCGACGCCTTTCGGCGCCGTAGTCCTTCCTGGAGGCTTTGGTGTGGTACTCCCCTTCCCATCCTTCCTCGAGCACAGGTGAAGACCTGCCCTCCCCTTGCTTGGACAACGGCGGCATCTGGTGACGTGCTCCTTCTTGAAGGCGTCTTCCGGGGATTGCTCGTGTGTGGTGGAGCTGTTGGTGGTGCGGTGATGGTGCAAGGCGGGATGTTCTTCTCAGTGGCTGCCGTCGTGGTCTCGGGTGCGGAGTTCCAATCCCTGACCACCGCTTGGCTATGCCCTTTTTGGCCTTCTCCGTGGATCTTCGCCTTCGTTCGACGACTCGCGACCGACATCCTGTCCTGCGGCTTCCGGCGACGGTGCTCTGTGGTCGGCTTCCGGTGCGTGTGGGTCTGCCTCTGGTGTCCTCCCACGGTGGCTGGGCGCCCTGGTCTGGGTTCATGTGGAACCGCTCTGCCGGCCGCCGGTGCGGCTCCCGTCGAGCCCGGGTGAAAGGGTTGTGGCCCTTTGCGGCCGCAGAGACAGATGTGGTGTTGCTCTTGTCTGCCCATGCGATTGCAGCCAGCGGCACAATACATGTCTGGAGTTTCCATCCTCCTGTAGCCTTAGTTTGGTGGCTTGTTTGACATTGCGGTGGTCGTTGGCAACACTGTTTGCTGTTGCCTTTTGAGCCGTTCCTCTTAACGCTATGTATCTTTGCTCCGCTTTGTTTTCTTTTCATTGTAATGTGGTTTTATGTAATCCTGACCGGTTGATGCCTTTTCTCTAAAATATCTTTGCAATGAGTATTTCTCAATTAGTGATTTTGCCTGTTCAGCACCTTAAGCGCCCGAACAGGTAGCTGCGCCAGCAGCAGTGCCTTGCTGGGCCGACCTGTGATGGGAAAGCGAGCGAACAAAAATCGCTAGAAAAAGCACAAAAATTACTGCTTGAGGAATCAAACTCACATCGCTCGGGAACGCAAGGCTTGTTCCACATTAGCTGACCACCACAGCCATTGGAAACTAGTGATTTTAACTAGCGCTGACCTTACATGAACTTGTCTGGCCGCGCTATTTATTTATCATTCAGTTTTTATTTTATTTTTTATAAATCATGAATTTAAAAATGTTCATCGATTTTGAGACAAAAGTTCACAAACTTAAATAAAGTTCATCGATTTTCAGAAACAGTTCATAATTTTTTAAGAAAAGTTCACCAGTTTTGAAAAAAAATTTATGAAATAGTTCTAAAAGTTCACCGTTTTTGAAAAAAGTTCATCGATTTTGAAAAAAGTTCACAAAATTAAATAAAAAATTTATCAATCTTGAAAAAAGTTCACTGAATTTTAAAGGAAGTTCATCGATTTGGAAAACGCTCAACAAATTTGAAAAAGTCCATTGAATTAGAAAATAGTTCATAGAATTTTAAAAGTTCATCAATTTTAGAAAAAATAGATATATTTGGAAAAATCATCGAACAAGGAAGAAGGAAAAATAAAAACAGAAAAACAAAAACAAAAAACAAAATGAAAAATGAAAAACAAAAAACAGAAAAAACGAAAGAAAGTGATGGAACTTAACGCTTGTAGCTCCTGTGGGGTTTTGGTTACTACAGTGCGATGTAAACCAGGAAAGGCCAGTGCTAGGCGCCGGCGGACCGGCCCAAACTTTCGGCCGATCCGCACCTAGCCGTTAGATGCGCTCGTTTTTTAACCGTCTGATTCTCTCGATGCGGGCATCTCCTTCCTTCTGCTTTGCTCTAGGAGGGATGGGGAAGGAAGAAAGATAGAGGAGCAGCAGGCGCACAGGAGCAGCATGCCAGCATGTATGGCGGGGGAGCGAGAGAGAAAAAATGAAGATGCCACAGGAGGTGGGAGAGGCATCGTGGATGGGGCCCACGTCCTATGTCTCACTAGCTGAATCCCTGGGAGGGATCTTGCGTGCGCACCAGAGTTGCACGGTTCCCTTCGATCGTACATACGCGATGCGGCCGGCCGAAGTTTCCGCCGGTGCGCCGGTTTTAACTGTTTTCCACCAGGAAATATTCGGTCGAGTCCCAGCTCTCACCAATTTTTTGCGCCTTGAATACGTATTTTTAGGGGTAAAGCCAAATTTTATTGCTCAAAGTCCACAGAGAGTGGGATACAAGACCGGTCATGGGGATCGCCAAGCCACACGTGGCGCCCCGGACCCCTTCTAATGGAGTATTTGGCTAGACTATGTGCTTCATAATTAACAGCACGACACTCGAAAAAAAAAGAACATTGAAAAAGAGTAGACCTAAGATTGATTTCAGACACAATGGCTCCATACTTTCCTGTGCTTCCCGAATTGATGTCAGCAACAACTTGCTTACAATCAGATGCAACTATGAAGTTGTTTATGAGAAGATCCTCTGCAAGACATATTGCTTCTCTGCAAGCCAACGCTTCCAATGACGCTGGTGTAAGGGCATTCTTGTCCCTCAGTAGTTTTGGTGATTGATGACAATGCCTTTGCGGACTAATCGTGTCTATGAAGCCTTTCAGATATATCGCGACTAAACACAAGACGGTTTGATGCCCCTCGAAGACTATTGAAGACGACGTTTCTCTACGGTTCGGTTCGGTGGAGTTGAGTCGTAGGAAAGCCGTACTATTAAGAGGCGGTCCGCTTTGAAAAGGTTTGGGTGGAATCTCATGTACACGTTCCCTTATGCACCGCCTTTCCTCCAGCTCTTGGGAGTGTCCCTCCGTCTCTCCTTGTCTCTGCGAAATGAAGGTCTCCGCGTTGTTCCTCTCAGGCTAGCGGTAGTACTACTTCTCAAAGCGGTACTACCGCAGGAGGCAGCGGTAGTACCGGGCCCAGGCACGGTAGTACCGTGAGCTCCCACGGAAGTACCGCTCCTCATGAGCGGTAGTACCATGAGTTCTGCAGCAGGAGCGGAGGTAGGGCGGATGTAATTTTTTACATCCGCACCTTCACGGTAGTACCGCGCCCTGGTCGCGGTAGTTCCGTGTCGGATTTTTGCACGACTATATCTCAACGGATGTAGTCACGGATGTAATTTTTTACATCTGTGCCTACTGGGCCTGGTCTGTGGCTGCCCTGTCCGCGCCCCGTCCGTGCATTTTATTCTGGTCCGGGCCCTGCCGCGCCCACGGTAGTACCGCGATCCGCCGCGGTAGTACCGCAGGCCCTTGCGGTAGTACCGCTACCTTGGTGCGGTACTTCCGCGGGTCGGGGGCTGAGTGGTGGGTAACGGTTGGAATTGTCCCCCCACTATATAAGGGGGTCTTCTTCTCCAAGAAGCTCACCTCTTTCAACCCTAATCTCCATTGTTGCTCCAAGCTCCATTTTCGCCCGATCTCTCTCCCTAGCCAATCAAACTTGTTGATTTGCTCGGGATTGGTTGAGAAGGCCCCGATCTACACTTCCACCAAGAGAAATTTGATTCCCACCACTAATCCCTAGCGGATCTTGTTACTCTTGGGTGTTTGAGCACCCTAGACGGTTGAGGTCACCGTGAAGCCATATTCCATTGTGGTGAAGCTTCGTGGTGTTGTTGGGAGCCTCCAATTAAGTTGTGGAGATTGCCCCAACCTTGTTTGTAAAGGTTCGGTCGCCGCCTTCAAGGGCACCAATAGTGGAATCACGACATCTTGCATTGTGTGAGGGCGTGAGGAGAATACAGTGGCCCTAGTGGCTTCTTGGGGAGCATTGTGCCTCCACACCGCTCTAACGGAGACGTAATTTCCCTCAAAAGGAAGGAACTTCGGTAACACATCCTCGTCTCCACCGGCTCCATTCTTGGTTATCTCGTGCCTTTACTTGTGCAAGCTTATTTGTGTTATATCCTTTGCTTGCTTGTGTGCTTGTTGTTGTGGCATCATATAGGTTGCTCACCTAGTTGCATTTCTAGACAACCTACTTTGATGCAAAGTTTAATTTGGTAAAGAAAAGCTAAAAATTGTTAGTTGCCTATTCACCCCCCTCTAGTCAACTATATCGATCCTTTCAATTGGTATCAGAGCCTCGTCTCTTTTTAAGGACTTTACCGTCCAAAGAGTATGGTTGACGTCGTAGACGATGTGGGAGAGCACTCCGGTGTGAATCCGATATCGTCTACGGGAGATGGGGGTAACTTGATCTCACGTGAGGAATTCAATGTGGCCTTGGACACATTCAAAACCTCCATGACGACCGAGGTCAAAGACATGTTTAAGGAATTCTTAGAAGGGCTTAAACTTTCCACCGCACCCGTGAAAGTGGGTGATCCCGCCAACACGATGACGGATGCTAACCCCGACAAGGGGGGAAGCTACTAGTGAGAAAGCTCCTTCGTCTAGTGGTAAGAATGGCACCGGCATCTTTGCCCATGTGCAACCTCCACCCGTTTATGGTGGACCGATTCCTTCTACTCATTTGAATCATGTCGGTCCTCCCCCCAAGATTGATAAAAAGGAGGATTTTGATTCTTGGGTCTATCGTTTTAAGCGTCATTTAAATCATGTGAACACTAACCTTTGGAGAATCATTGAAGAAGGTTTTTATCCGCAAGATCGGAGCAACTTCACTCCTAGAGAAGCCGTGGATGATCAATTCAATGAGAATGCTCTCTTCGTCATCCAAGAAGCAATCCTTCCCGAAGACCTCCCGCATCTCCGGCCCTACTCATTGGCCAAATATGCTTGGCTCAAAGTGGTTTCCCTCTATCGGGGAAGCGCAAGCATTCAACGTCCTAATTATGAAGTGGTTCAAGATGAAGCCGATGAGTTTGCAATGAAAGAAGATGAAGAACCTCGTGAGCTTTATCAGAGAGTTACCAAGCTCGCGGTCTCTCTTCGGGATCATGGAAGTAAGGACACGGACGACAATTGGATCAAGCGCAAATTCCTCAAGGCAATGATGCCCTACCACAAAGCCATGTCCTCCGTCAAAGGCCGGACTTCCACACCTTGTCCTCAAGTGATGTGTTGGATGAGTTTGTGGCTATGAACATATTGGACAAGACCGCCGACAATGCGGTGCTTCGCTCCCAAAGAGCAAAGAAGCCCAACCTTGCATTGAAGGCCAAGGTTTGTGTCGAAGAAGAAGAAGAGGAGGAAGAAGAGGATAGCAACCTCGAAGATACGAAGTATGCCTATCATGAACACATGGCCCTTGCTTCAAGGCAATTTTGGAGCAAGAAGAACTCAAGGCCCAACTTCAACAAGAGCAACTCAAGTGGCGCAAAGGGCAAGCAACGAGTGAGGACTTGCTTCAATTGTGGCAATGTGAGTCATTTTGTGGCGGAGTGCCCGTATGAGAAGAGGGAAGACAATGGTGGCAAGCTCATCCGTAAGGACAAGGCCAAGTCTTTCCCCAACAAGAGCAACTTCACCAAGAAGGCTCCTCACAAGGCATTGGTGGTACAAGAAGAGTACAATGAGGATGATCATGATGAAGAAGATGGTGAGTCGGTTGCCATGGCCTCCGTTGCCATCGCGACGACTCCTCGGGTGTCTCTCTTCGACTCACCCAATGAAAGCATCACCGCCAAGTGCCTCATGGCTAAAGCCACCAATAAGGTTACCCCCAACATCAAAACTACCATCATCAATCATTCTTCTTCGACGGATAGCATTGATGAACATGAGGGAACTAATGTGGAGGAGAATGAGTTTGAGGCCTTTATGGGTAAACTCAAGGGCAAATCCAAGAAGCACTTCGTTGCTCTCTTGGAACAACTTGGTGAAGCCAATGATATGATCGAGGCTCACGAAGATACCATCTCTAAGATGGAGGGGCATAGTCGTGACTATGCCGATGAGATTTCGGATCTTTCCAATGCTCTTGAGGAAGAGCGTGGTCTTCGTTTGGCTCTTGAGGAGTCACACAATGATGATCATGCTAAACTAAAGAAAGATCTTGATCATGCTCTTGTTGTTTCTCGTGTGCTAAACTCCGAGAAGGCAAAGCTTGGGGTTGATCTTGCTAGACTCAAAGAGGAGTTTGACATTCTCGACAAGGCTCACAAAGTCTTGAAGGGCGTTCATGCTAGTCTCAAAGAGTCTTGATCAAATCCAAGTAAAGCTAACCAAGGAGAAAGCCACCTTTCCTCATATGGTTTTAATTGATAATGCAAATGCTACTAACCCTTGTTGTGAGCATGAGCATCTTGTTGAGGAGAATGCTAAGTTGAAGAAGCAACTTGAGAAAGGCCTTGTGTCATGCATACAAGGTGAGAAGAGCCTCAATGACCTTTTGAGTAATCAAAAGGAAGTGGTTGCCAAGGAAGGGATTGGGTTCGCACCCAAGTCCAAGAACAAGAAGAAGAATGACAAGACCAAACGACCTCATCCTCTCAAGCAAACGTTTGTGAAGGAAGGAGAGGGTGCTCCCAAGGATAAGAAGAACAATGAGAAGGGTGGTAATGTCAAGAAGAGCAATGCCACCCCTTCCAACCAAGCCGGCGACTTTAACCCTTCTTATGTGTTGTGCCGTGCTAGTGATGGGCATGTCTATGCCAAATTTGTTGGTTCTCTTTATGAGTACATTGAATGGTCTATTTGGGTTCCTAAGACCCTTGTCACTAACATCAAAGGATCCATTACAAAATGGGTACCTAAATCCAAGCATTGATCTCTTGTAGGTGTTTGCTTCCGGTGGGGGATCATGGTTGCTCGATAGTGGAGCTACAAATCATATGACCGGAAGCAAGGACTTGGTGGTGGACATTCACAAGATTCCATCCATGCCCATCAATGTCGAGTGGGGTGATGCCTCATCTTCTAAGGTATTGGGACTTGGCAAGGTTTTCATTTCTCATGATCTCACGATCGAGAAGGTCATGCTTGTTGAGTCCCTTGCATACAATTTACTTTTCATTCGTCAACTTGCTATCATGGGCTTTGCCACTTTCTTTGATATTGATACCGTGGCCCTCTTGTGGAGCAAGACTCTTAAAGTAGCCTTTGTTGGGCATGCCAAGAACGGTCTATATGTGATTAACTTTTCGGAGCGACCCACTAAGACCGCGACATGCCTAATGGCTAAAGTTGACGTGGGATGGCTTTGGCATCACCGTTTAGCCCACGTCAATATGAGATCTTTGAAAAGTATTCTCAAGTGGGACCATGTTCATGGACTAACCAACGTTAGTTTTGCCAAAGATCGTGCTTGCAGTGCCTGTATTGAAGGAAAGCTACATGAGAAGGCTCACTGTCGGTGTCAAAACCGGCGGATCTCGGGTAGGGGGTCCCGAACTGTGCGTCTAGGCGGATGGTAACAGGAGACAAGGGACACCATGTTTTTACCCAGGTTCGGGCCCTCTCGATGGAGGTAAAACCCTACTCCTGCTTGATTAATACTGATGATATGGGTAGTACAAGAGTGGATCTACCACGAGATCAGAGAGGCTAAACCCTAGAAGCTAGCCTATGGTATGATTGTTGTTCGTCCTACGGACTAAACCCCTCCGGTTTATATAGACACCGGATAGGGTTAGGGTTACACAGAGTCGGTTACAATGGTAGGAGATCTACATATCCGTATCGCCAAGCTTCAATGACGACGAATCCGGCGCGCATATTGTCTTCGGCATTGCAAGGCGGGTTCCTCCTCTGAATACTTCATAGAAGATTTTGAACACAAGGATAGTGTCCGGCTCTGCAAAAAAAGTTCCACATACCACCGTAGAGAGAATAACCTTTGTACAGATCTGCTGACGTATCCCGCGGCGTGACATCACACCACGGCCAAGCCTTTATACAAATCGTTTTTACTGTCCCACCTCAGCGCGTTTAGCGAGGTAGTTTCCTTGGCACGTCTTATCAAAGCGGAGATCGTGCCCCCTTATTCCGGGATTCCCATCAATACGGATGTGGGTAACCCAACCGCGCCATTGATTACGGCGCTTGGGAGATAAGCGAGTTTTACCAGGCTGGCGGGGGACGCATAGCTTCGTCCGCCCATATAAGGGGATAAGGATCCACCTTTTAACCTATGCCTTCTTCCTCCTTTGCTCATCCATTTCCGCGCACTCGAGCTCCAGCGCCCAAGTCTGCACATCCCTCCTCAACCTTCTCCAGCCATGTCCAGAGCGGGAGGCAAGTGGATGGTCTCCTCCATCACGGAGGGACAAGTCAAAAAGCTGCGGAAGGCCGGATACTTGTCCAGCGACATCGCGCACCGGCTCCCCGACGAGGGGCAGCTCATTCCCACCCCCAGGACCCATGAGAGGGCGGTGTTCCTCACCCACTTCCTCCGCGGACTAGGTTTTCCACTTCACCCATTTGTCCGGGGGCTCATGTTCTACTACGGCCTGGATTTCCACGATCTGGCCCCGAACTTCATCCTCAACATCTCGGCGTTTATCGTCGTGTGCGAGGCCTTTCTCTGCATCCTGCCCCACTTCGGCTTATGGCTGAAGACCTTCAATGTCAAGCCGAAGGTAGTGGGCGGCCGCCAAGCGGAGTGCGGAGGTGCCATGGTTGGCAAGATGGCCAAAGTCCTATGGCTCAAGGGCCCCTTTGTGGAGACCGTGAAGGGGTGGCAATCAGGGTGGTTCTACATCACCGAGCCGCGCGACTCTCAATGGGCAGCGGCCCCCGAATTCCGATCTAGCTTCCCCACACGGCTCACATCATGGAAAGAGACGGGCCTGACGTGGGGTGATTCGGAAGAGCTGTCCGGACTCCAAACCTGCGTCCGAAACCTGGTGGACAAGAATCTCAAGCTTGTCAACGTAATCCAGGTGATGCTCATCCACCGGATTCTCCCATGCCATCAATGGGCCTTCAATTTGTGGGAGTTTGATCCGGCACAGCACCGAACCTTGAGCCGGCTCTTCGACACTACGTACGAAGATGCCTGGAAGGTGCTGTTCAAGGGCGCCGAAGCTCCCGCATCCGCTACCGAAGATCGCGGATTCAGCTCACAATGTCAAGCCAGCGAGGTAAGTTATTTTACCCTTTATGGGACTCTTTTTTCATAGTTT
Organism: Aegilops longissima; assembly: GCA_021605205.1. Taxonomy (NCBI): domain Eukaryota; kingdom Viridiplantae; phylum Streptophyta; class Magnoliopsida; order Poales; family Poaceae; genus Aegilops; species Aegilops longissima. The sequence goes on along the minus strand of CM038676.1, from coordinate 483,982,965 downwards.
GACTCTATGCGGGATCTAAAACTCCCTAACCTTTGACAGGACTGGCTGAAGATGTCCAGACAGATTGACTGTCCGGCCCCCTTGCCAGAAGACCCAGCGGACGCCCGATTGACGGGGCTACTGGCTCCGTCACCTCACGTGGTGCCGGAGAAGAAGGCCAAGAAGAAGGCCACGGGAACTCGAAGGAGCTCCCGGCACCAGGTGCTGTCGGACTCATTGTCCGACGACTCTGAGGCGGAATCCTCCCCTGAGGACGAGGAGGAGGAAAAAGCCTCTCCCAGCCGGGGAGAGAAGAAAGGAAGGCCGCCCGACCGGGAGGCCGGAGGGTCCAAGAAAGGAAGGACCCTTCCTCCGGACTTCTCCACCAACGCCGCAACGACGAGGAGGAGGGCCACCAAGGGCCAAGCCCCGTGAGATCGTAAGTGTCCGGACTCGGAATAGCTCATGACTTTTTATTTGTCGATAGTGTCTTCTAACGCCGAATATAACCATGTAGCCGCCCAAGGACAGGCTCGCCGCTTCGTCGGCGGCTCCTGGATTCGCCGGATGTGAATAGCACTTCACTTCCGACCGCCTTCTCTCCTCGTGACGCAGAGCGACACCGCGGTGGAGTCCCAAAGGCCCCACCAGGAGGAGGTGGTCTGAGGCGCCGAAGGCGACCTCCCGACTCGGCGCAAAGGGGCGAAACCCGAGGGCTCTAAGTCCGCCCTGTGCGGACTCCGCATCGAACCTTCATGGTTCCAAGTCCGCAAGCGCCCCTTCGAAGAAGGGCAAGACTCTGACGCCGGTGACCTCCATCCATCCGGAGGCACGGATAGCTTGCTGGAGGCGCTTAACGGCGCCTCCATCAACGAGGAGCACCGCATTGTTATGAGTGTGGTGATCCGAAGTTCAGATCCGCCAAGAGCGGGCTGATCAAGCCTGTACCAACCTTCTAACAGCTTTGAGGTAAGTTTAGAATATGTAAAAATATTACTGCATAGAAAGTAGCCCTCGATGCTTAGTTCGGTGTTCGGAAAGAAAACCGGACCGAGGATCTAAAAGATATACGCATGAGTCTAACATAAGTATGTCAATATGAGAATTCAGGTTAGCTGCGACCTCTGCCAGACCGACCGCAGAGGTCAATGCATTGAAGCGAGCCTCGGCGGTCCGAGAACGAGCTCGGCCTTGCCAAGAAGCAGCTCGAGGACAAGGAAGGTAAGTAATACCTTCTTAAAGTAATACCTTATAAAAAGGATTTGCTTGCAAAATGACAGGACTAACGTGGGTATTGTAGGGGCCACGAACGGGTGGCGACCACAAAGGAAGCGGTGTCACGGCCAAAGCAAAGCGGCCATGAGCACACCGAGCGAGAGAAGTAGGAGGCGCGGTGGCGGAGGTGCGGCAAGAGCTCCGTGCTCGTGGAAAAACACGAGAGTTTGGAGCGTGACTCAAGACTCGAGTCCGAGAGCTCGCCTCGGCTCTTGAGAGTGTCAAAGCCGCTAAGGCCGAAGCCCAAAAAGCCCTCCAGGAAATTGAATCGTTAAAGAAGATAGCGGCGGGTAAGGCATTCTTTATGAAAACAAGCATGTGAAAGTGAATTATCTATTACTTACCCGAATCCGGAGCTCTCCAGGAGCATTCGCAGATCTGCCCGTAGTGTATCCGATGCTGCCGCGTTCTCTACCGCGCCGAGGAGGGGAGCTCGATGGAAAAGGTGTTCCGGTATCAGTATGCTGAGGCCGGACATCCGGTGCCCCTGAGCGACCAGCTGAAGCAGCTGGTCGAGCTCCACAAGGTCGCCGAACAGGCCATGAAGGGCCTCATAATCCGGTGTGGCCTAAGGAAGCCATGCCAGGAGCTACTTGGGCTAGTCGGCGGCCGGTGGACGCCTGTCCATGGATTGAAGTCATCAAGCGCTCCGTCTGCATCGAAGGTGCTCAGAGGGCCCTTGCCCTTGCTAAGGTGCACTGGGCAAGATGGACGCCGAGAAGCTTGTGACAGACGGACCACCACCGAAGAAGGAGCATCGCAAGCCTGAAATGTATTATGAGGGCGCCTCAAGGGTGCCTGCTTTATAGCGTATGAATGCTCCAAAGATATAATTTTTTAGTAGACTCGCATTTGTTATCCTGTACGCTGAAAACTTGTTCATATGCGCTAAGCAACACTTTTGAATTTAAAATATTACCTTATGTGCGGCCGTGTATTAAATTTGAGAGATGGCGAGTCGTCGGCTTCAGCCCCCATGCCACGAGTGCTGGAGTGTTCAGGATAAACTTGAGCGCTCTTGTTCCCATCCTTGGGTCCTTCGAGGGAGACACTCAATGCAACGAACAAGGCAACCGGACTATAGTGCTTGAACACTCTCACTTAGCCATAGAATTCTATTATTTTAAATTTCGGCGAAGCCCCTAGTATTCGGAAGACCGAGTTCGGGGCGCTATCCACGCCTTGGCCGGACAATGCTGACTCCTCGCTCTAAGCGGCATAAGTCTCTAGGGACCCGAAAAAACCTCTCGAACAGCGACCGGCTCTCGCCTTATCATGACAGTCAGTTTTAGCTTTCTCCACTGAGGTGCTCAACCCAGCTCAACCGGGGCACAATCGCAGTGGTTCTCCCAGCGCTACCTTAGCCGATATAACGGAACGTAAGGTACCAAAACATGGGAGCCGGGCAAACCCAACTATTTGTCAGGGAACGTAGTAATTTCAAAATTTTCCTACGCACACACAAGATCATGGTGATGCATAGCAACGAGAGGAGGAGTGTATCTTCATACCCTTGAAGATTGCTGCGCGAAGCGTTTATCAACGCGGTTGATGTAGTCGTACGTCTTCACGATCCGACCGATCCAAGTACCGAACGCACAGCACCTCTGAGTTCTACACACGTTCAGCTCGATGACGTCCTCGCCTTCTCGATCCAGCAAGACGGGCGAAGTAGTAGATGAGTTCCGGCAGCACGACGGCGTGGTGACGGTGTTGGTGAAGAACAATCTCTGCAGGGCTTCGCCTAAGCACTGCGGAAACTATTACGGAGGATAAACTAGAGGGAACGGGGTTGCCGGCACACGGCTTGGTGTTTCTCGATGTCTCTTTGGTGCTAGCCTTGCCCCTCTATTTATATGTTGAGCCTTGGGGTCGAAACTTGGAGTAAAAGCCTCCGCAAAGTCGGTTTCACCCGAAGGCAAGAGTCCTTCTCGGACTCGGGGCGACGCCAGGTTCCTGCGTCTCGACCCGACGCCGAGACCTGGCGTCGCCTCTCGACTCCAAAACTTCCTTTGCGCTTTCCAAAACCTTGTGGCTTTCCCTTTGGCCCAAATAACGTGTTCTCGCTCCCAAACATTTCGAAACATCCGAACCCCTTCCGTGAATTCGAACTCTTCCGAGATCAAAACTATTATCCCATATATCAAACTTTATCTCCGGACCATTCCGGAGTTCCTCGTCATGTCCATGATCATATCCGTGACTCCGAACAACATTCGGTTACCAACATACATAACTCATATAATACTATATTGTCAACGAAACGTTAAGCGTGCGGACCCTACGGGTTCGAGAACTATGTAGACATGACCTAGAACTTGTTTCCGGTCAATAACCAATAGCGGGACCTGGATGCCCATATTGGCTCCCACATATTCTACGAAGATCTTTATCGGTCAAACCGCATAACAACATACGTTGTTCCCTTTGTCATCGGTATGTTACTTGCCCGAGATTTGATCGTCGGTATCCAATACCTAGTTCAATCTCGTTACCGGCAAGTCTCTGTACTCGTTCCGTAATGCATCATTCCGTAACCAAGTCATTTGGTCACATTGCTTGCAAGGCTTATAAAGATGTGCATTACCGAGAGGGCCCAGAGATACCTCTCCGACAATCGGAGTGACAAAACCTAATCTCGAAATACGCCAACCCAACATGTACCTTTGGAGACACCTGTAGTACTCCTTTATAATCACCCGATTCGTTGTGACGCTTTGGTAGCACCAAAGTGTTCCTCCGTAAACGGAGTTGCATAATCTCATAGTTACAGGAACATGTATAAGTCATGAAGAAAGCAATAGCAATGTACTAAACGATCAAGTGCTAGGCTAACGGAATGGGTCATGACAATCACATCATTCTCCTAATGATGTGATCCCATTAATCAAATAACAACACATGTCTATGGTTAGGAAACATAACCATCTTTGATTAATGAGCTAGTCAAGTAGAGGCATACTAGTGACATTAAGTTTGTCTATGTATTCACACATGTATCATGTTTCCGGTTAATACAATTCTAGCATGAATAATAAACATTTATCATGAAATAAGGAAATAAATAATAACTTTATTATTGCCTCTAGGGCATATTTCCTTCAATCTCCCACTTGCACTAGAGTCAATAATCTAGTTCACATCGCCATGTGATTTAACACCAATATTCATATCTCAGATATGATTAACACCCATAGTTCACATCGTCATGTGACCAACACCCAAAGGGTTTACTAGAGTCAATAATCTAGTTCACATCGCTATGTGATTAACACCCAAAGAGTACTAAGGTGTGATCATGTTTTGCTCGTGAGAGAAGCTTAGTCAACGGTCTGGCATATTCAGAGCCGTATGTATTTTGCAAATATTCTATGTCTACAATGCTCGCACGGAGCTACTATAGCTAATTGCTCCCACTTTCAATATGTATCCAGATTGAGACTTATAGTCATCTGGATCGTGTAAAAGCTTGCACTGTTGTAACTCTTTACGACGGGCTCTTTTATCACCTCCATAATCGAGAAATATTTCCTTAGTCCTCACTAAGGATATTCTTGACCAATGTCCATGATCTACTCCTAGACCACTATTGTACTCCTTGCCAAATCTGAGCAAGGTATACAATAGGTCCAGTACATAGCATAGCATACTTTATAGAACCTATGATCGAGGCATAGGGAATGACTTTCATTCTCTTTTCTATTTTCTGCCGTGGTCGGGATTTGAGTCTTACTCAATTTCACACCTTTGCAACACATGCAAGAACTTTTCTTTGACTGTTCCATTTTGAACTACTTCAAAATCTTGACAAGGTATGTACTTATTGAAAAACTTATCAAGCGTCTTGATCTATCTCTATAGATCTTGATGCCCAATATGTAAGCAGCTTCACCGAGGTCTTTCATTGAAAAACTTTTATTTAAGTATCCTTTTATGCTATCCAGAAATTCTATATCATTTCCAATTAATAATATGTCGTCCACATATAATATCGAAATGCTCTGAGCTCCCACTCACTTTCTTGTAAATACAGGCTTCTCCAAAAGTCAGATAAAACCATATGCTTTGATCACACTATCAAAGCGCTTATTCCAACTCCGAGAGGCTTGCACTGCACCATAAATTGATCGCTGGAGCTTGCACACTTTGTTAGCACCTTTTGGATCAACAAAACCTTCTGGTTGCATCATATACAACTCTTCTTCTAGAAATCCTTTCAAGAATGCAGTTTTACATCCATTTGCCAAATTTCATAATCATAAAATGCAGCAATTGCTAACATGATTCGGACAGACTTAAGCATCGCTACGGGTGAGAAAGTCTCATCATAGTCAACCCTTGAACTTGTCGAAAACCTTTCGCAACAAGTCGAGCTTTATAGACAGCTTACATTACCATCAGCGTCGGTCTTCTTCTTAAAGATCCATTTATTCTCAATGGCTTGCCGATCATCGGGCAAGTCAACCAAAGTCCATACTTTGTTCTCATACATGGATCCCATCTCAGATTTCATGGCTTCCACCATTTTGCGAATCTGGGCTCACCATCGCTTCTTCATAGTTTGTAGGTTCACCATGGTCAAGTAACATGACTTCCGAATAGGATTACCGTACCACTCAGTGCGGATCTTACTCTAGTTGACCTCGTGAGTTCAAGAGAAACTTGATCTGAAGTTTCATGATCATCATCATTAACTTCCTCACTAATTGGTGTAGGTTTCACAGAACCGATTTCGTGATGAACCATTTTCCAATAAGGGAGTTGGTACTGTTACCTCATCAAGTTCTACTTTTCTCCCACTCACTTCTTTCGAGAGAAACTCCTTCTCTAGAAAGGATCCATTCTTAGCAACGAATGTCTTGCCTTCGGATCTGTGATAGAAGGTGCACCCAACTGTTTCCTTTGGGTATCCTATGAAGACACATTTTTCCGATTTGGGTTCAAGCTTATCAGGTTGAAGTTTTTTCACATAAGCATCGCAGCCCCAAACTTTCAGAAATGACAACTTTGGTTTCTTGCCAAACCATAGTTCATAAGGAGTCGTCTTAACGGATTTTGATGGTGCCCTATTTAACGTGAATGCGGCCGTCTCTAAAGCATAACCCCAAAATGATATTGGTAAATCGGTAAGAGACATCATTGATCGCACCATATCAAATAAAGTGCGGTTATGAAGTTCGGACACACCGTTATGTTGTGGTGTTCCAGGTGGCATGAGTTTGTGAAACTATTCCACATTGTTTAACCGAAGGCCAAACTCGTAACTCAAATATTTTACTTCTGCGATCATATCGTAGAAAACTTTTATTTTCTTGTTACGATGATTCTCCACTTCACTCTGAAATTCTTTGAGCTTTTCAAATGTTTCAGACTTATGTTTCATCAAGCAGATATACCCATATCTGCTCAAATCATCTGTGAAGGTCAGAAAATAATGATACTTGTCGCGAGCCTTAATATTCATCGGACAACATACATCAGTATGTATGATTTCCAACAAATCTGTTGCTCGCTTCATTGTTCCAGAGAACGGAGTCTTAGTCATCTTGCCCATAAGGCATGGTTTGCAAGAATCAAGTGATTCCAAAATCCCATCAGCATGGAGTTTCTTCATGCGCTTTACACCGATATGACCTAAACAGCAGTGCCACAAATAAGTTGCACTATCATTATTAACTCTGCATCTTTTGGCTTCGACATTATGAATATGTGTATTACTACTATCGAGATTTAATAAAAATAGACCACTCTTCAAGGGTGCATGACCATAAAAGATATTACTCATATAAATAGAACAACCATTATTCTCTGATTTAAATGAATAACCGTCTCGCATCAAACAAGATCCAGATATAATGTTCATGCTCAACGCCGGCACCAAATAACAATTATTTAGGTCTAAAACTAATCCCGAAGGTAGATGTAGAGGTAGCGTGCCGACCGCGATCACATCGACTTTGGAACCATTTCCCACGCGCGATCGTCACCTCGTCCTTTGCCGTGCTCGCTTATTCCGTAGTCCCTGTTTTGAGTTGCAAATATTAGCAATGTAACCAGTATCAAATACCCAAAAGCTACTACGAGCTCTAGTAAGGTACACATCAATAACATGTATATCACATATACCTTTGTTCACCTTGCCATCCTTCTTATCCGCCAAATACTTGGGGCAGTTCCGCTTCAAAGGACCAGTTTGCTTGCAGAGAAACACTCGATTTCAGGCTTAGGTCTAGACTTGGGTTTCTTCTCTTGAGCAGCAACTTTCTTGCTGTTCTTTTGAAGTTCCCTTCTTCTTCCCTTTGCCCTTTTCTTGAAACTAGTGGTCTTGTTGACCATCAACACTTGATGCTCCTTCTTGATTTCTACCTCCGCAGCTTTTAGCATTGCGAAGAGCTCGGAATTGTTTTGTTCATCCCTTGCATATTATAGTTCATCACGAAGCTCTTGTAGCTCGGTGGCGTGATTGGAGAATTCATCAATGACACTATCATCCGGAAGATTAACTCCTAGCTGAATCAAGTGATTATTATACCCGGACATTTTGAGTATATGCTCACCGATGTAACTATTCTCCTCCATCTTGCAGCTATAGAACTTATTGGAGACTTCATATCTCTCAATCCGGGCATTTGCTTGAAATATTAACTTCAACTCTTGGAACATCTCATATGCTCCATGACGTTCAAAATGTCGTTGAAGACCCGTTTCTAAGCCGTAAAGCATGGCACACTGAACTATAGAGAAGTCATCAGCTTTGCTCGCCAGACGCTCACAACTTCGGCGTTGCTTCTCTGCAAAGGCCTGGCACCCAGCGGTGCTTCTAGGACGTAATTCTTACGTGCAGCAATGAGGATAATCCTCAAATTACGGACCCAGTCCGTAATTGCTACCATCATCTTTCAACTTTGCTTTCTCAAGGAACGCATTAAAATTCAACGGAACAACAAAGACGAGCCATCTATCTACAGAAACATAGACAAGCAAAATACTATCAGTACTAAGTTCATGATAAATTTAAGTTCAATTAATCATATTACTTAAGAACTCCCACTTAGATAGACATCTCTAGTCATCTAAGTGATTACGTGATCCAAATCAACTAAACCATAACCGATCATCACGTGAGATGGAGTAGTTTTCAATGGTGAACATCACTATGTTGATCATATCTACTATATGATTCACGCCGACCTTTCGGTCTCCGTGTTCCGAGGCCATATCTGCATATGCTAGGCTCGTCAAGTTTAACTTGAGTATTCTGCGTGTGCAAAACTGGCTTGCACCCGTTGTAGATGGACGAGAGCTTATCGCACCCGATCATCACGTGGTGTCCGGGCACGATTTAACTTTGGCAACGGTGCATACTCGGAGAACACATCTTGATAATTTTAGTGAGAGATCATCTTAAAATGCTACCATCAATCAAAGCAAGATAAGATGCATAAAGGATAAACATCACATGCAATCAATATAAGTGATATGATATGGCCATCATCATCTTGTGCTTGTGATCTCCATCTCCGAAAGCACCGTCGTGATCACCATCGCCACCGGCGTGACACCTTGATCTCCATCGTAGCATCTTTGTCGCCTCGCCAACTATTGCTTCTACGACTATCGCTACCGCTTAGTGATAAAGTAAAGCAATTACATGGCTTTTGCATTTCATACAATAAAGCGACAACCATATGGCTCTCTGCGAGTTGCGATAACTCGGTTACAAAACATGATCATCTCATACAATAAAGTATAGCATCACGTCTTGACCATATCACATCACAACATGCCCTGCAAAAACAAGTTAGACGTCCTCTATTTTGTTGTTGCAAGTTTTACGTGGCTGCTACGGGCTGAGCAAGAACCGTTCTTACCTACGCATCAAAACCACAATGATAGTTTGTCAAGTTGGTGCTGTTTTAACCTTCGCAAGGACCGGGCGAGCCACACTCGGTTCAACTAAAGTGAGAGAGACAGACACCCGCCAGCCACCTTTAAGCAACGAGTGCTCGCAGCGGTGAAACCAGATCGCGTAAGCGTCTGGCGTAATGTCGGTCCGGCCGCTTCATCTCACAATACCGCCAACCAAAGTATGACATGCTGGTAAGCAAGATGACTTGTATCGCCCACAAATCACTTGTGTTCTACTCGTGCATATAACATCAATGCATAAAACCTGGCTCGGATGCCACCGTCGGGAACGAGTAATTTCAAAATTTTCCTCGCACACACAAGATCATGGTGATGCATAGCAACGAGAGGAGGAGTGTATCTTCATACCCTTGAAGATCGCTAAGCGGAAGCGTTTATCAACGCTGTTGATGTAGTCGTGCGCCTTCACGATCCGACCGATCCAAGTACCGAACGCATGGCACCTCCGAAGTTCTACACACGTTCAGCTCGATGACGCCCTCGCCTTCTCGATCCAGCAAAGACGGCGAAGTAGTAGATGAGTTCCGCAGCACGACGGCGTGGTACGGTGTTGGTGAAGAACAATCTCCGCAGGCTTCGCCTAAGCACTGCGGAAACTATGACGGAGGATAAACTAGAGGGAACGGGGTTGCCGGCACACGGCTTGGTGTTTCTCGATGTCTCTTTGGTGCTAGCCCTGCCCCTCTATTTATATGTTGAGCCTTGGGGTCGAAACTTGGAGTAAAAGCCTCCACAAAGTCGGTTTCACCCGAAAGGCAAGAGTCCTTCTCGGACTCCAGGGCCAGACGCCAGGGTTCCCGGCGTCTGGACCCGATGCCGAGACCTGGCGTCGCCCCTCGGACTCCATAAAACTTCCTTTGCGCTTTCCAAAACCTTGTGGGCTTTCCCTTTGGCCCAAATAACGTGTTCTCGCTCCCAAACATTTCGAAACATCCGAACCCCTTCCGGTGAATTTCGAACTCTTCCGAGATCAAAACTATTATCCCATATATCAAACTTTATCTCCGGACCATTACGAGTTCCTCGTCATGTCCATGATCTTAGCCGTGACTCAACAACATTCGGTTACCAACATACATAACTCATATAATACTATATCGTCAACGAAACGTTAAGCGTGCGGACCCTACGGGTTCGAGAACTATGTAGACATGACCTAGAACTTGTTTCCGGTCAATAACCAATAGCGGGACCTGGATGCCCATATTGGCTCCCACATATTCTACGAAGATCTTTATCGGTCAAACCGCATAACAACATACGTTGTTCCCTTTGTCATCGGTATGTTACTTGCCCGAGATTTGATTGTCGGTATCCAGTACCTAGTTCAATCTCGTTACCGGCAAGTCTCTTTACTCGTTCCGTAATGCATCATTCCGTAACCAACTCATTTGGTCACATTGCTTGCAAGGCTTATAAAGATGTGCATTACCGAGAGGGCCCAGAGATACCTCTCCGACAATCGGAGTGACAAAACCTAATCTCGAAATACGCCAACCCAAGATGTACCTTTGGAGACACCTGTAGTACTCCTTTATAATCACCCGATTCGTTGTGACGCTTTGGTAGCACCAAAGTGTTCCTCCGTAAACGGAGTTGCATAATCTCATAGTTACAGGAACATGTATAAGTCATGAAGAAAGCAATAGCAATGTACTAAACGATCAAGTGCTAGGCTAACGGAATGGGTCATGTCAATCACATCATTCTCCTAATGGTGTGATCCCATTAATCAAATAACTACACATGTCTATGGTTAGGAAACATAACCATCTTTGATTAATGAGCTAGTCAAGTAGAGGCATACTAGTGACATTAAGTTTGTCTATGTATTCACACATGTATCATGTTTCCGGTTAATACAATTCTAGCATGAATAATAAACATTTATCATGAAATAAGGAAATAAATAATAACTTTATTATTGCCTCTAGGGCATATTTCCTTCACTATTGACCCAAGACATGATTCGGAGCCGATGCATATAATGCTATAAGTTCGGGGTGCCGCACTTGTGAAAGTGTTCGGACTTATCACACCATATTTTTGGGGTACTTAAGCCCCTGGTGTATTGGCCGTACCAAAGTGTACGGGTGCAACATGTCATGAACGAACATATATATAGATAAAGAAAGGAGTGCAATAATAGGCAAAAGCTATGTATTGTTTATTCAAAAAGGTACTGCAATGAAAGCAGAACGATACAAATAGTGCGATAAGCAAGGGATGGGACTATTTAACATGTCCCCCTTCAGGGGTAAGCTGCGGGATGGTATGTAAAACAGGTATAATGCTCGTAGTAGAGACCACCTGGACACTCGACGTAGCTTTCTGCTTCCCTGGCTGTTGCATCGTGAGTTCGGCAATTCTAGTGCGGACAGGGCTTCGGAAAACGGAGTCCCGAAAGTAAGAGAAAAGAAGAAAGAAAAGAATGACACAATCGGAGCCCCAGTGCGGTTGAGCCGCGTGCAGGCGTGCCATGGTCGTGCCCTCCCCTTATGCCCATGGTATCTCCAGGCGTAGTTATGTACGCGTAGTACTGGTTTCGCAATTTCGCGAGGGCTGGGGTTGGGGCGGATTGCTACGCATGCTCGGATCGTGCGAGCGGTCTTGTTGTAGGTTACTCAGGTAGCAGCAAAGGTGTCCGGACGTTTAATAGCCGGACTCGAGAATTGCTGTGAGAGGCTGCTTTGTACCTCCGCCGCGAGGGCCGCCATGTGCTCCTCCATTCAGAGAGAGCGTTCGGTATTTCCATTGACCGTGATTACTCCTCGAGGGCCTGGCATCTTGAGCTTGAGGTACGCGTAGTGTGGCACCGCATTGAACTTTGCAAATGTGGTTCGTCCAAGCAGTGCGTGATAGCAGCTACGGAATGGGACTATGTCGAAGATTAACTCTTCGCTTCGGAAGTTATCCGGGGATCCGAAGACCACTTCGAGTGTAACTGAGCCTGTACAATTGGCCTCTACACTTGGTATGACGCCTTTAAAGGTCGTCTTTGTGGGTTTAATCCTTGAGGGGTCTATGCCCATTTTGCGCACTGTATCCTGATAGAGCAGGTTCAGGCTGCTACCGCCGTCCATCAGGACTCTAGTGAGCTGGAATCCGTCGATGATTGGGTCAAGAACCAATGCGGCGAATCCGACGTGGCGGATGCTAGTGGGGTGGTCCCTTCGATCAAAGGTGATCGGGCAGGAGGACCATGGGTTGAACTTTGGGGCGACTGGCTCCATCGCATATACGTCCCTTAGTGCACGCTTCGCTCCCTTTGGGTATGTGGGTTGCGTATATCATGTTCACCGTCCGCACTTGTGGGGGAAGCCCTTCATCCTCTATTGTTCGGGCGGCCGGGCTCCTCCTCGTCATCGCTATGCAGCCCCTTGTCATTGAGTTCGCATTTAACTTGCTCGCTTGTTTGAAGACCCAACAATCCCTGTTGGTGTGGTTGGCTAGTTTTTCGGGGGTGCCATGTATTTGGCATGAGCGATCGAGTATTCGGTCCAGATTGGACGGGCCCTGAGTATTTCTTTTGAACGGATTTTTCCGCTGACCGGGTTTAGAGCCTCTGAATCCGGCATTGACTGTCGTATCTTCAGCATTATCGCCATTAATGCGGTGCTTGTGCTTGTTGCGACGCGACCTGCCATTACTGTCCTTGGTATCCGAACTACCAGGGTTTTTGGTCAAGTTGTTGCTACGAGCTAGCCAGCTGTCCTCTCCCGTGCAAAAGCGGGTCATGGGTGTTGTGAGGGCTGCCATGGATTTCGGCTTTTCCTGTCCTAGGTGCCGGGCAAGCCACTCGTCGCGGATGTTATGTTTGAAGGCTGCAAGGGCCTCTGCATCCGGACAGTCGACGATTTGATTTTTCTTGGTTAGGAACCGTGTCCAGAATTTTCCGCCGATTCTTCCGCTGCTGAATTATGTGGCTGAGGTCATCGGCGTCGGGTGGTCGCACATATGTGCCCCGGAAGTTATCAAGGAATGCGGCTTCCGTGTCCTCCCAACAACCAATTGATTCTGGCGGGCTGTTAAGCCAATGCCGAGCTGGTCCTTTAAGCTTGAGTGGGAGGTATTTGATGGCGTGTAGATCATCACCGCGGGCCATGTGGATATGGAGGAGGCAATCCTCCATCCAAACCGCAGGATCTGTTGTGCCATCGTATGATTCGATGTTTACAGGTTTGAAACCCTCGGGGATTTGATGATCCATCACTTCGTCTGTGAAGCATAGTGGGTGTCGGCGCCTCAGTATTGAGCTATATCACGACGCAGCTCAAATGAGCTTTGTCTCATGGTTCGCCCGCCGAATTGCTCTGTCCGGCGTGACGGTTATTGTCGCATGTCGTGGGGCGCCCACGCGATCCGTAGATCGATCTTGTTTGCCTTGCCTTGTCCTCCAATATGTCTCGCAGGTCTGGCGCATTTCCCCGTGCCTTGGTACTTTTCGAGCGGCGCCGGGGTGCGGCTTGAATGGAGGGTCTAGAGGCCTCTTTGTCGCGACCACGGGGTGGCCGGTCGGCCGCATCATGCGCTGGTGATGTAGGTTTGGGTGCTGCTTCCTCTAATTGGGGTAGCAGCCTGCGTTTGGGTATCTCTTGGAGGCGTTGAGTTCGTACTCTTGGCTGCAAGGACTTCAGTCCATCTGTCAGCTAGCAAGTCTTGGTCAGCTCTAAGCTGCTGCTGCTTTTTCTTGAGGCTGCTTGCCGTGGCCATAAGCCTGCTTTGAAACGCTCCTGTTCGGCGGGATCCTCAGGCACGACAAATTCGTCTTCGTCGAGGCTTGCCTCATCTTCGGAGGGAGGCATATAATTATCGTCCTCCACCTTCCTGTCTGTCGCTCTATCATGAGGGTTGGCTTCTCCTCCTCCGTGTTGAAGCCTCTTTGGAGGGGTTGTCTTGCACCGTCAGGGTGTTATTATCTCCCATGCCGGAATCACCGCTTTTACCGTGGCGGATTTAGAGCGGCGCCACCGACGCCGGGCGCTTGGGCTGTTTCTTGAGGGTCATCCTTCGCTGTTCCATCGTTGTTCCCATCTTTTGGGATGTCCACCATGTATATGTCGTATGACGAGGTGGCCTTCCAATGCCTGTGGGCGCTGGTTCTTGGTCGCTCTCAAAGATCGCCGTCCATACCGTCGATGTCTTGGTCGAAGTCGAGCATGTCGGTTAAATCATCGACAGTGGCTACAAAGTGGGTGGTGGGTGGGCGTTGAATTTCTTCATCGTCCGCATCCCAACCTTCCTGACCATAGTTCGGCCAGGGCTCTCCTGATAAAGAGAGAGACTTTAGTGAATTCAGGATGTCGCCAAAGGGCGAGTGCTGAAAGATGTCCGCAGTAGTGAACTCTATGACCGGCGCCCAATCGGATTCGATTGGCCAGGGCGCGGGAGGTTCGGAGTCCCGAGAGGAGTCCGGCACCTTGGAGTCATGGGATTCGCAAAGGACAGGGATGGTGTTTGGCTCAATCGCTGTAGAGATCGTAGCCCCCGAGGCGGTGTCCAGCCACTCGTCCTCGATCGGCGCAGTCGGCTCCGAGCTAAGGGTCGGAGCGGACGCTGGTGCGACCTCGTGGCAATCGCTTGGCGGCAGAGCTAGATCGTGCCCATCGAGACAGTCTGGCGCGCTTGGCTGTGGCTCGAATCCGTCGAAGATCAAGTCTCCGCGATGTCGGCCGTGTAGTTCAAACTCCCAAACCTGACCGATGGCCAGGGCGAAGCTTCGATCTGCTCCAGATGGCCAAGTGAATTGGCCCGCAGCGCAAAGCCGCCGAATACGAAGATCTGTCCGGGGAGAAAAGTCTCACCCTGGACAACGTCGTTGTTGATGACCGAAGGAGCCATCGGGCCTAAAGATGACGACACAGAGGAACTCTCAATGAAAGCACCAATGACGGTGTCAAAACCTGCGGATCTCGGGTAGGGGGTCCCGAACTGTGCGTCTAGGCGGATGGTAACAGGAGACAAGGGACACGATGTTTTTACCCAGGTTCGGGCCCTCTCGATGGAGGTAAAACCCTACTCATGCTTGATTAATATTGATGATATGGGTAGTACAAGAGTGGATCTACCACGAGATCAGAGAGGCTAAACCCTAGAAGCTAGCCTATGGTATGATTGTTGTTCGTCCCACGGACTAAACCCCTCCGGTTTATATAGACACCGATAGGGTTAGGGTTACACGAGTCGGTTACAATGGTAGGAGATCTACATATCCGTGACGCCAAGCTTGCCTTCCACGCCAAGGAAAGTCCCATCCGGACACGGGACAAAGTCTTCAATCTTGTATCTTCATAGTCCAGGAGTCCGGCCAACGGTGATAGTTCGGCTATCCGGACAACCCCTAATCCAAGACTCCCTCACTCACCTTCCCACGACTTTGATTTACTAAAAGAGGCCATTGGAGCTCCTCCACATGGATCTCTTTGGGCCTCCATCCTTTGATAGTCTTGGGGGTAGGAAGTATTGCTTGGTGATTGTGGATGACTATTCAAGATACACTTGGGTATATTTCTTCAAGAGGAAGAGCGAGACCCAACAAACCATCATTGACTTTGCAAATGAAGCTCAACGTCAACACAATGCAAAGATCTTGACAATAAGGAGTGACAACGGCACCGAGTTCAAGAACTACACCTTGGATGAGTTTCTTAGTGATGAGGGGATCAAGCATCAATATGCTGCACCATATACCCCTCAACAAAATGGTGTCACGGAGATGAAGAACAGGACGTTGATGGATGCGGCAAGGACCATGATGGCGGAGTTCAAGTCTCCATACAACTTTTGGGCCGAAGCCATCAACACAGCATGTCATGCATCCAATCGGCTCTATCTCCGCAAAGGCTTGAACAAGACTCCTTATGAAATACTCACCGGTAACAAGCCCAATCTCAAGTACTTCCGGGTGTTCGGGTGTAAGTGTTTCATTCTCAATAAAGGTGTTCGTTTGTCTAAATTTGAGGCTAGAGCTTATGAGGGCATATTTGTTGGTTATGCTACAAACTCCCATGCTTACCGTCTTCTCAATAAGTCCACAGGACTTATTGAGGAGACTTGTAACGTGAAGTTTGATGAGAATAACGGCTCCCAAGTGGAGCAAAGTGGTACTTGTGATGTAGGTGATGAAATTCCTCCCCAAGCCATAAGAAGAATGGGTGCTGGTCATATCCTACCCATTGAGGAACCCCTTGTGGCCGAAGGAGAAGGACAATGCTCCACCCAAGTGGAGCCATCACCAACCCAAGACCCACATGCTTCCGAAGAACAAAGTGAAGGCCCTCAACCTTGTGAACAAGATCAAGGGAAAGATCAACCTCAAGATGGTGGTGAACCACCAAATGATGCCCAAGGTCAAGTTCTTCCCCTTGAGCAAGCTCAAGATCGAGAACAAGCTCAAGGCGGCGCTCAAGATGATCAAGTTACCCCTCCTCGTCTCACCTCCGAGGAGGAATTGGAGCGTCGTGCCGCGAAAATTGCTTGCAAGCTCACCACCAAAGGTCATCTCATGGAGAATGTGGTTGGAAGCCTAAGAAAGGGGGTAAGCACTCGTAGACAATTAGCAAACTATTGTGAACATCATGCGTTTGTCTCTTGTGTGGAACCCCAAAAGGTTTACGAGGCGCTCGAAGATCCGGATTGGCTCAATGTCATGCATGAAGAACTCAATAATTTCGAGTACAACAAGGTGTGGAGATTGGTGCCAAGGCCAATGGGGAACCACAATGTCATTGGAACCAAGTGGATTTTCAAGAACAAGCAAGATGCTCATGGGAACATCGTTCGCAACAAGGCAAGATTGGTGGCACAAGGCTACTCCCAAGTCGAGGGTATCGACTATGGTGAAACTTTTGCTCCCGTTGCTTGTCTTGAATCCATTCGTTTATTGATTGCATATGCTTCTCATCACAACTTTAAGTTGCAACAAATGGCTGTTAAAAGTGCGTTCCTTAATGGTCCTATTAATGAGTTGGTATACGTCAAGCAACCCCCCGGGTTCGAGGATCCCTACTTTCCCGATCATGTGTATCAACTCGACAAGGCACTCTATGGCCTTAAACAAGCCCCACGTGCGTGGTATGACCACCTTACCGAGTTGTTACAAGACCGTGGATTTGAAGTTGGGCTAATCGACCCCACTCTTTTTACTAAGAAGGTCAAAGGGGAGTTGTTTGTATGCCAACTATATGTTGATGATATTATCTTTGGTTCCCCTAACAAAGCTTTCAATGAGGAATTTGCCGCTCTCATGACCTCCAAGTTCAAGATGTCTTCGATGGGAGAGTTGAAGTTCTTACTTGGTTTTGATATCAAGCAAAGAAGAGAAGGTACCTTCATCAACCAAGCCAAATACACTCAAGACATGCTAAAGAGATTCAAGCTAAGTGATGTCAAGCCGGCTACTACTCCAATGCCTACCAAGTGCCAACTTGACATTGATCCCAATGGTAAAGCGGTGGATCAAAAGGTATATTGTTCCATGATTGGCTCCCTGCTTTACCTTTGTGCATCTAGACCGGATATCATGTTGAGTGTGGGAATATGTGCACGGTTTCAAGCCGCACCAAAGGAAAGCCACTATGTGGCGGTCAAACGAATCTTTCGATATTTAGCTCATACCCCATACTTTGGCTTATGGTACCCGAGAGGAGCAAATTTCAAGCTTGAAGGATATACGAGTTCCGATTGGCCGGGAGACAAAGTGGATAGGAAGTCAACTTCCGGAGGGTGCCAATTTCTGGGTTGCTCTTTGGTGAGTTGGTCTTCCAAGAAGCAAAGTTGTTTGTCTCTCTCGTCCACCGAAGCGGAATATGTGGCGGCCGGTAGTTGTTGTGCACAACTCCTTTGGATGAGACAAACTTTAAAGGAGTACGGTGTCATTTGTGACAAAGTGCCTCTTTGGTGTGACAATGAAAGTGCCATTAAGATTTCTCTCAACCCAGTGCAACACTTCAAGACGAAGCATATTGAGATTCGGTATCATTTCATCCGGGATCATATTAGGCGAGGGGAGATCGAGCTCAAGTATGTCAACACTCATGATAACCTTGCAGATATTTTCATGAAGCCCTTGGATGAAGCAAGATTTCGCAAGTTAAGGCATGAGCTAAATATCATTGATTCAAGCAATGTGGCTTGAACCCTTGCACAACCCACCACACTCAACTTGATGTCTAGTTTAGATGTAGGCATGGACATAGGGGGAGTGTTATTCTCTCAATCAATTTTTGCTTCCCCCATTATGCATAAATTGATCAAGTCTTTCACATTAGCCATTTTGATGGTACTTGTGCTTCAAAGACGAGTTTTGGTCATGGACCCAAGGATAATTCTTCACGGTGCCATACCAATTGACTCAAACATATGTGGCTCCGGCCACCGCTCTCCTCATGGAGAAGTTGTGTATCGTAGTTGGTCTCGGTCGTCGTGCGTGTTCGCCTCTTAGTTGGTCGGTGTTTCTTCCGAAGGTTGTTTTTGCCTTTTCTCTCTTTTCTCTTGTGTGTTCTTTCACTTTCTGGGTTTTATGGTACTACCGTGGTGAGCCACGGTACTACCGCAGGAGTTGGTGGCTCTACGTTTAGTGCGTGGCCCTCCAGGGGCACGGTACTACCGCTACCTCCACGGCAGTATTTTTTTACTGCCGCTGAAAGCAATGTTTTAAATAGCGGGCTATTGCCAAATAGCGGCGGATCTCAAAATCAGCTATAGCGGAGCTATAGCGGACTATAGCAGGTTGTAGCGGGCATGAGACCATTTAGCGGCACCCCGCTGAAAAGGCTATATAGCGGGCTATAGCGGAGCTATAGCCGGGTATTTAAAACATTGGCTGAAAGAGCGGTACTACCACCCAGCGTGCGATACTTCCGCCCGGGCGGTACTACCGCGATGACCCGCGGTACTTCCGCGCCCACGCGAGCGGGTGGGGGTTAAGAGCGGGACAGGGGGAGTTCTAACTCCCCCATACCCATTCATCTCTATTCCCCACCCCATCTCTCTCTCTCTCCTGACCAAGAACGGCGCCGGAGGCCCTCGCCGGATCTCCGTCTCCGGCCGCTCTCCTCGGATTCCGTCCGGTGGGATCATTCCCACCTCGCCCTCTTGCCATGGACCCAGGTTTTTCCCCAAGTTCCTCTTCTTTTTGTCTCTTCTTGTGCTTTTAGGATTTGTGGAGATGCATGTGGTGTTCTTGAGGTTTTTGTCTAAATCTTTGCAAGTGGGATCCGTAGGAGAGTGGTAGTGTAGTTGGCATGCTCCTTGGATAGTCAAAACAGTTCTGGTTGATCGACGGTAGTACCGAAGTTGTCGTGCGGAGGTTCTAGATCCAGATCCGCGGTCTCTGTCGCGGTTTTCAATCCGTGCAGTGCTACCGCTTCTTCTTGAGCGGTACTATCGCAGCCTCACCTGGTTCTGACGCCGTGCAGTACTTCCGCACCTCGATTGCGGTACTACCGCATGGCACCCGGAAGTAAAAAATTACTTCCGCCCCAAGCGCGGTACTACCGTGCCACCCCGGCATGGTACTACCGCGGCTGGAGCGGATGTAATTTTTTACATCCGTAACCCTGCCCGGTACTACCGTAGATTCTTCCTGCACTCTTTTGTTTTGTCCAAATCTCTTGCTTTGTGCTTCTTTCGCCTTGGTTTTGATTTGTCTTGTTCCCTTGTGTGTTTCTTTTGTTTTTGTGTCTAGGTGGTGGCTCCGGTTCCTTTGCTCGTCGCTCGAATCCCAGCCGTGACACAGGGTCCAAGCGTCTGCGCAATCAAGATGAAGCTCCTGAGGGCTCTAGTGCCCCCCAACGGAGGACTAAGACCACCGCCGGCAAGCAAAAGGAGCCTGCCATGGGCATGGATGAGATTCCCCAGGCCGAGTTTGTCATTCGAAGGAAGCTCAATCCCTATTTGAATCCTCGGGCTAACTTGCGAGGCAATGATCTCTTCTGGACCAAGCAACAGAATCTGATCTATCTGGATGTGATCAAGGCCAAGCAGAACCTCTATGTGGAAGTTCATTACATTGACATGCATCATATGAGGCAGGAAAAGCACCGTGGGTACTTTGGAGAGGCCTTGGATCTAGTGGAGCAGTTCGCCATTGAGCACTTGCTCACCTTCCACAAGGATTTTGATCCAGAGATCATCGCACAGTTCTTTGCTTCAGTCCATTTCAGCGTCGATGATGCAAGAACCATGACTTGGATGACTAATGGTCGCCGGCTGTCTGCTACTTGGAAGGAGTTCATGGAGTTGCTTAACATTCCAGATGAAGGGCTCAACACGCCGGGTGGAGTTCGCCCTCATGCCAACTCTGAGTCTGCCAACAAGAACAAGATCATGCCATTCCTTGTTCCAAAGACTCTTCCCAACAAGAAGACTGCGTGGGTGCTTAATCCCTTCCTTGACATCATGCATCGACTCTTCCGGAACACCCTCTTCCCACGCATTGGGGACATGGGCCAGGTACATGCTTACCTTGTTGACATGATGCTTATCTGCGAGGAGGCCCGTCAGGCTCAGACCCAGCCACTTGATGTCTCACATATCATGTGGTGTGAGCTTCAGTTTGCCGTGTTCAACCGTAAGGTCCCCATCTATGGGCCTTACCTGTTCCACCTGATCTCCAAGACATGGGAGAGGCTGTTTCCCAATGATGAGTTTGAAGCTCCAGGGTGGATTCGTCATGAGCCCATCAGGCTCCGCATCAAGCCACAATAGGCTAACACCACCACTTCTGCTGAGACTGCCAGGAGGGCTGTGGATGAGGAGGAAATTGAGGGGGAAGAAGCTGCTGCAGACCGTTCTGCTTTCACTACTCCCTCTGCCGAGCCATCTTGGGCAAAGAAGCTGCAGATCAAGATGAAGAGGCTTTTCTGCATGCAGGTCCAGAGTCAGTACAAGGCTCATGTTGCTCAAAAGGAGAGCCGTCGTCGCGACAACAGGATTTTGAGGGCATGCGGCGAGGACGTGGCCAGCGGCTCTGAGAGGCACATCACCCCCGAGGCTGCCTGGATGGCTAAGCAGGGCTACAAGTGGACCGATTCTGAGGAAGAGTATGTTCCTGCTGCGGAGTCTGACGATGAGGAGTCCTTTTCTGCCTGAGCTACCACCTTTGTTGTAGGTGACCTCTCTGCCTTTTTGGTGTCTAGATGCCAAAGGGGGGGGAGAGAGTGTAGGATTTGCGTGTCGTGTGTCGTGCTTGCGTGTCGTGTGTTTCGTCGTTTGCTTTGCTTTTTCCGTCGTTGAACTTGGTTGCTTTGGTTTGATTGTGCTCGTGAGACTAAGTTTATCATATGGTGTAAGACATATGCACTCTATCGTACCTTATTATCTTATTGAGCTTATCCTATATCGTGCTATTCATGTTATGCTCATATTTACTATCTTTTTAGTGACAGCCTTATCATTGCAAGATATGCTTTGTCTCTAAAATATAGGGGGAGTGGTGATCCTAGTATTCGTGCCGTGTAGTCCAAAGCACCTTACTCTCTAGCACGAATCTAGGGGGAGCTCATCTATATTCTAGAGATGCGGGGTTTGCTTGTGCTATATTCTTTTCCTTTGTGCAAATCCCGTATTGTCATCAATCCACCAAAAAGGGGGAGATTGTAAGGGCATTCTTGTCCCTCAGTAGTTTTGGTGATTGATGACAATGCCTTTGCGGACTAATCGTGTCTATGAAGCCTTTCAGATATATCGCGACTAAACACAAGACGGTTTTATGCCCCTCGAAGACTATTGAAGACGGCGTTTCTCTACGGTTCAGTTCGGTGGATTTGAGTCGTAGGAAAGCCGTACTATTAAGAGGGGGTCCGCTTTGGAAAGGTTTGGGTGGAATCTCACGTGCACGTTCCCTTATGCACCGCCTTTCCTCCAGCTCTTTGGAGTGTCCCTCCGTCTCTCCTTGTCTCTGCGAAATGAAGGTCTCCACGTTGTTCCTCTCAGGCTAGCGGTAGTACTGCTTCTCAAAGCGGTACTACCGCAGGAGGCAGCGGTAGTACCGGGCCCAGGCACGGTAGTACCGTGAGCTCCCACGGAAGTACCGCTCCTCATGAGCGGTAGTACCGTGAGTTCTGCAGCAGGAGCGGAGGTAGGGGCGGATGTAATTTTTTACATCCGCACCTTCACGGTAGTACCGCGCCCTGGTCGCGGTAGTTCCGTGTCGGATTTTCGCACGACTATATCTCAGCGGATGTAGTCACGGATGTAATTTTTTACATCTGTGCCTACTGGGCCTGGTCTGTGGCTGCCCTGCGGTAGTACCGCATGGGGCATGATAATACTACTGCGGATCTACCGCGCCCCGTCCGTGCTTTTTATTCTGGTCCGGGCCCTGCCGCGCCCATGGTAGTACCGCGGTCCGCCGCGGTAGTACCGCTACCTTAGTGCGGTACTTCCGCGGGTCGCGGGCTGAGTGGTGGGTAACGGTTGGAATTGTCCCCCCACTATATAAGGGGGTCTTCTTCTCCAAGAAGCTCACCTCTTTCAACCCTAATCTCCATTGTTGCTCCAAGCTCCATTTTCGCCCGATCTCTCTCCCTAGCCAATCAAACTTGTTGATTTGCTCGGGATTGGTTGAGAAGGCCCCGATCTACACTTCCACCAAGAGAAATTTGATTCCCCCCACTAATCCCTAGCGGATCTTGTTACTCTTGGGTGTTTGAGCACCCTAGACGGTTGAGGTCACCGTGAAGCCATAGTCCATTGTGGTGAAGCTTCGTGGTGTTGTTGGGAGCCTCCAATTAAGTTGTGGAGATTACCCCAACCTTGTTTGTAAAGGTTTGGTCGCCGCCTTCAAGGGCACCAATAGTGGAATCATGACATCTTGCATTGTGCGAGGGCGTGAGGAGAATACGGTGGCCCTAGTGACTTCTTGGGGAGCATTGTGCCTCCACACCGCTCTAACGGAGACGTACTTCCCCTCAAAAGGAAGGAACTTCGGTAACACATCCTCGTCTCCACCGGCTCCACTCTTGGTTATCTCGTGCCTTTACTTGTGCAAGCTTATTTGTGTTATATCTTTTGCTTGCTTGTGTGCTTGTTGTTGTGGCATCATATAGGTTGCTCACCTAGTTGCATTTCTAGACAACCTACTTTGATGCAAAGTTTAATTTGGTAAAGAAAAGCTAAAAATTGTTAGTTGCCTATTCACCCCCCCTCTAGTCAACTATATCGATCCTTTCAGCTGGGTCATCCACGCCCTCCAAAACAAGAGCTGAGCTCCCAAGATAATTTCCACTTGAATCACGGCACACCGCAACGGCTGAGCCGCCTCTCCCTGGCCTGACTGCTGCATCGACATGTATTTTGGCAAAACCCAACGGCGGTGCCTTGGGCCGATGAGGAACTGCCATGCTCCTGCGTGCGACCGGCTGTGCACTAGTGGGCCGAAGCATTTTAAGCTCCTCGCAGTACCTGGTAATAAAGTTCTGAACTGCTTGGGGACTCTGGAAGATTCCTTCGTGTATCGCCTTGCGCCTCGCGTACCATATTGACCATAGTGTGATAGAGATTAGGGCAAACTGGTCACGGGTTAATGTCTCAATGAGCGAAAATAGCCACTGCTTCGCTTGCGGTTCGGTCACAGACATCATTTTATGTGCAAGATCTTCGTCCACCAAAACCCATATGCACCTGGACATTGTGCATTGCATCAGAGAGTGTCTCCACGAATCCGGCGTTCTGCATAACCCACATCTGGTAGAGACCGACATGTGACGATGGGTGTGCACATCCTCAGTGGGTAGGGAGTGTTTTGACAGACGCCATAGGAACATCCGAACTTTGGCTGGTACGTCCGTTTTCCACAGCTTCTTCCACATCCCTTCCTCTGATTGTAGTGTTGAAGTTCCTGGAGCCCCCTCAAGCCAAGCCTCACGGCGCTGCTTTGTTTCAGATAACATTCTGTACGCAGACTTAACTGTAAAGACGCCCTTGCTCTCAAAGTTCCAGCACCAGAAGTCATCTATATTACGTGTGCAGAGAGGGATACCCAATATGACCACCGCGTCCATTGGCATAAAGACCTCATTCACCCTTTGCTTGTTCCAACTAGCCGAGGATGGGTCTAGCAATTCTGAAACAAGTTGCGGTGGATTACCAGAGATGCATCCATAAGGTCGCAACATCTCGTTTCTCGGAAGCCAATTATCCCTCCATATATTGGTAATTGCACCGTTACCAATCCGCCGGATCAGACCCTGTTTCCGCACATCACGGCCATCAATTAAAGATCTCCAGATCTGGCTCGGATGTCCCCCTAGCGAAGCTTGAAGAATGTCACTTGTTGGATAATAAATGCTCTTAAATAAGCGGGTGATGTCTACTACACAACCTTCTTCTTGTAGACGTTGTTGGGCCTGCAAGTGCACAGGTTTGTAGGACAGTAGCAAATTTCCCTCAAGTGGATGACCTAAGGTTTATCAATCCGCGAGAGGCGTAGGAGGAAGATGGTCTCTCTCAAACAACCCTGCAACCAAATAACAAAAAGTCTCTTGTGTCCCCAACACACCCAATACAATGGTAAATTGTATAGGTGCACTAGTTCGGCGAAGAGATGGTGATACAAGTGCAAAATAGATGGTAGATATAGGTTTTTGTAATCTGAAAATATAAAAACAGCAAGGTAACTAACGGTAAAAGTGAGCGTAAACGGTATTGCAATGATAGGAAACAAGGCCTAGGGTTCATACTTTCACTAGTGCAAGTTCTCTCAACAATAATAACATAGATAGATCATATAACAAGCCCTCAACATGCAACAAAGAGTCACTCCGAAGACACTAATAGCGGAGAACAAACGTAGAGATTATGGTCGGGTACGAAACCACCACAAAGCTATTCTTTCGGATCGATCTATAAAAGAGTTCGTACTAGAATAACACCTTAAGACACAAACCAACCAAAACCCTAATGTCACCTAGATACTCCATTGTCACATCAAGTATCCGTGGGCATGATTATACGATATGCATCACACAATCTCAGATTTATCCAACCAACATAAAAGTACTTCAAAGAGTGCCCCAAAGTTTATACCGGAGAATCAAGAACGTGTGCCAACCCCTATGCATAGGTTCCCAATGTCACGAAACCCGCAAGTTGATCACCAAGACATACATAAAGTGTTCATAAAAGACTCAATCCGATAAGATAACTTCAAAGGGGAAACTCAATTCATCACAGGAGAGTAGAGGGGGAGAAACATCATAAGATCCAACTACAATAGCAAAGCTCGGGATACATCAAGATCGTGCCATAGATTGGAACACGAGAGAGAACACGAGAGAGAGAGAGAGAGATCAAACACATAGCTACTGGTACATACCCTCAGCCCCGAGGGTGAACTACTCCCTCCTCATCACGGATAGCGCCGGGATGATGAAGATGGCCACCGGAGATGGATCCCCCCTCCGGCAGGGTACCAGAAAGGGGTCTCGATTGGTTTTTGGTGGTTCTGGAGGCTTGCGGCGGCGGAACTCCCGATCTTGGTTTTGTTCTGGAAGTTTTAGGGTACGACGGTATATATGGGTGAAAGGAGAACGTCGGTGGAGCTACGGGTGCCCCACGAGGCAGGGGCGCGCCCCCCACCCTTATGAGCACCTCCCGTATCTTCTGACGTGGGGTCCAAGTCCATCAGGTGGGTTTCCTTCCAAAAATAACTTCTCCAGTTGATTTCGTTCCGTTTGACTCCGTCGATATTCCTTTTCCTCGAAACACTTGAAATAGGCATAAAACATCAAATCTGGCTGGGCCTCCGGTTAATAGGTTAGTCCCAAAAATAATATAAAAGTGGATAATAAAGCCCAATATTGCCTAAAACAGTAGATAAAGTAGCATGGAGCAATCAAAAATTATAGATACATAGGAGACGTATCAAGCATCCCCAAGCTTAATTCCTGCTCGTCCTCGAGTAGGTAAATGATAAAAAAGAATTTTTGATGCGGAGTGATACTTTGGCATAATTTCAATGTAATTCTTCTTACTTGTGATATGAATATTTAGATCCAAAAGATTACAAAATAAAAGTTCATATTGATAAAAGAAATAGTAATACTTCAAGCATACTAATCAAAGTAATCATGTCTTCTCAAAATAGCATGGCAAAAGAAAGTTCATCCCTATAAAATCATATAGTTAGGCTATGCTTCATTTTCGTCGCACAAAGATGTTCCCAACTTCTATACCCCCGATGACAAGCCAAGCAATTGTTTCATACTTAAATAATCACAAACTTTTTCAACCTTCACGCAATACATGAGCGTGAGCCATGGATATAGCACTATGGGTGGAATAGAATATGATGATGGGGATTGTGTGGAGAAGACAAAAAAGGAGAAAGGCTCATATTGACGAGGATAATCAATGGGCTATGGAGATGCCCATCAATTGATGTCAACATGAGGAGTAGGGATTGCCATGCAACGGATGCACTAGAGCTATGAATGCTCAACAAAAGAAAACTAGTGGGTGTGCATCCAACTTGCTTGCTCACGAAGACCTAGGGCATTTGAGGAAGCCCATCGTAGGAATATACAAGCCAAGTTCTATAATGAAAAATTCTCACTAGTATAAAAAGACAACTTATGAGACTCACTATATGAAAAACATGGTGCTACTTTGAAGCACAATATATGAGACTCACTACATGGAGAACAAGGTGCTACTTTGAAGCACAAGTGTGGAAAAAGAGATAGTAGCATTGCCCTTTTTATTTATTTTCTTTTTTTTGGGCCTTTTTTTTGCCTTTCTCTTTTTTTTGGGCCTTTCTTTTTTTGTCCTTTCTCTTTTTTTGGGCAATTCTCTAATAATGATGATCATCACACTTTTATTGATTACAACATAAGGATTACAACTCGAAACTAGAACAAGGTATGACTCTATATGAATGCCTCCGGCGGTGTACCGGGATGGTGCAATGAATCAAGAGTGACATGTATGAAAAATAATGCATGGTGGCTTTGCCACAAATACGATGTCAACTACATGATCATGCAATGGCAATATGACAAAAGTAAAGTATGTCATGATGATGATGAACAGAATGGTGGAAAGTTGCATGGCAATATATCTCGGAATGGCTATGGAAATTCCATAATAGGTAGGTATGGTGGCTGTTTTGAGGAAGATATAGGGAGGTTTATGTGTGATAGAGCGTATCATATCATGGGGTTTGGATGCACCGGCGAAGTTTGCACCAACTCTCAAAGTGAGAAAGAGCAATGCACGGTACCGAAGAGGCTAGCAAAGGCGGAAAGGTAAAAGTGCGTATAATCCATGGACTCAACATTAGTCAAAAGAACTCATATACTTATTGCAAAAGTTTAGAAGTCATCAAAAATCAAGTACTACGCGCATGCTCCTAGGGGGATAGATTGGTAGGAAAAGACCATCGCTCGTCCCCGACCGCCACTCATAAGGATGCACAAGCCAGGTACACTTCATGTTTCAAATTTGTTACACAAATTTAACCATACGTGCATGCTATGGGACTTGCTAACTTCAACACAAGCATTTCTCAAATTCTCAACTACTCAACTAGCATGACTTTGATATTATCACCTCCATATCTCAAAACAATTATCAAGCATCAAACTTATCTTAGTATTCACCGCACTCAAAAGAAAGTTTCACATATCTTGAACACCAAGTATATTAACATTAAGCAAATTACCATGCTATTAACGACTCCCAAAATAATATAAGTGAAGAATGAGATTTCATATATTTCTTCAAAATAAAACCACTATTGTGCTCTAAAATATATAAGTGAAGCACTAGAGCAAACAACAAACTACTCCAAAAGATATAAGTGAAGATCAATGAGTAGCCGAATAATTATGCAACTATGTGAAGTCTCTCCCATTTAATAATTTCAGATCTTGATACTTTATTCAAACAGCAAGCAAAGCTAAATATAACTACATTGCAAGGATAGCACAACTCATGTGAAGAAGCAAAAACTTAGGCTCAACCGATACTAACCGATAGTTGTTGAAGAAGAAAGGTGGGATGCCAACGGGGGCATCCCCAAGCTTAGATGCTTGAGACTTCTTGAAATATTATCTTGGGGTGCCTTGGGCATCCCCAAGCTTATACTTTTGTGTCTCCTTAATTCCTCACATATCATGGTTTCTCTTTTTATCAAAAGCTTCATCCACAACAAACTCAACAAGAACTCGTGAGATAGGTTAGTATAAACCAATGCAAAACCTTATCATTTCCTACTGTAACAAATCACTAACATTATTATTCAACATTGCATACTAAATGCCTCTGCATATTTAATACTCATATCCTTAAATAGAATCATTAAACAAGCAAACATATGCACACAATGCAAACATAATTGCAATCTGCCAAAACAGTACAGTCTGTAAAGAATGCAAGATTCATCATACTTCCCTAACTCCAAAAATTATGAACTAAAATTCCCACTGTAATAAATTTATCAGATCTTTATATGCAAAAAGTTTCAACATTATATCATGCTCTGACTTTTCTGAGGAATTTTTGCAACAGCGGTAAACTTTCTGTTTTCAAACAGCAACATGCATACTTGCAAAATAAGCATGGCAAAGGCTATCCTTGACTTTGTTATTGAAAATAAAGATGAAAAACACTAATATAACAGAAATAAAAAAAATAAAAATTACATGATGCTCCAAGCAAAACACATATCATGTGGTGAATAAAAATATAGCTCCAAGTAAAGTTACCGATGAACGAAGACGAAAGAGGGAATGCCATCCGGGGCATCCCTAAGCTTAGGCTCTTGGTTGTCCTTGAATATTACCTTGGGGTGCCTTGGGAATCCCCAAGATTAGGCTCTTTCCGCTCCTTATTCCATAGTCCATCGAATCTTTACCCAAAACTTGAAAACTTCAACCACACAAAACTCAAAACAAAGCTCGTAAGCTCCGTTAGTATAAGAAAATAAAACCACCACTTAGGTACTGTAATGAACTCATTCTAAATTAATATTGGTGTAATATCTACTGTATTCTAACTTCTCTATGGTTCATACCACTTAATACTAGCCATAGATGCATCAAAATAAGCAAACAACACATAGAAAACAGAATCTGTCAAAAACAGAACAGTCTGTAGTAATCTGTATAAAACGTATACTTCTGGAACCCCAAAAATTATGAAATAAATTGCTGGACCTGATAAATTTGTCTATTAATCATCTTCAAAAAGAATCAACTAAATATCTCTCCAGTAAAAAGTTGAAGCTAATCTCGTGAGCGCTAAAGTTTCTGTTTTTTACAGCATGATCATAAAGACTTCACCCAAGGCTTCCCAAAGGTTCTACTTGGCACAAACACTAATTAAAACATAAAAACACATCTAAATAGAATATAGATGTATTATTTATTCCTAAACAGAACCAAAAAGCAAGAAACTAAAATAAAATTGGGTTGCCTCCCAACAAGCGCTATCGTTTAACGCCCCTAGCTAGGCATTATGATTTCAATGATGCTCACATAAAAGATAAGAATTGAAACATAAAGAGAGCATCATGAAGAATATGACTAGAACATTTAAGTCTAACCCACTTCCTATGCATAGGGATTTTGTGAACAAACAACTTATGGGAACAAGAATCAACTTGCATAGGAAGGTAAAACAAGCATAACTTCAAGATTTTAAGCACATAGAGAGGAAACTTGATATTATTGCAATATGTAGAAGCATATGATCCTCTCTCATAATAATTTTCAGTAGCATCATGAATGAATTCAACAATATAACCAGAACCTAAAGCATTCTTTTCATGATCTACCAGCATAGAAATTTTACTACTCTCCTCATAAGCAAAATTCTTCTCATGAATAATAGTGGGAGCAAACTCAACAAAATAACTATCATGTGATTGAAAATTAAGATCAAGATGACAAGTTTCATGGTTATCATTATTGTTTAAAGCATACGTGTCATCACAACAATCATCATAGATAGGAGGCATGCTTTCATCATAATAAATTTGCTCAACAAAGCTTGGGGGACAAAAAATATCATCTTCATCAAACATAGCTTCCCCAAGCTTGTGGCTTTGCATATCATTAGCATCATGGATATTCAAGGAATTCATACTAACAACATTGCAATTATGCTCATCATTCAAAGATTTAGTGCCAAACAATTTAATGCATTCTTCTTCTAACACTTTGGCACAATTTTCTTTTCCATCATACTCACGAAAGATATTAAAAAGGTGAAGCGTATGAGACAAACTCAATTCCATTTTTTGGTAGTTTTCTTTTATAAACTAAACTAGTGCTAAAACAAGAAACAAAAAGATTCGATTGCAAGATCTAAAGATATACCTTCACTTACCTAGCCTCCCCGGCAACGGCGCCAGAAAAGAGCTTGATGTCTACTACACAACCTTCTTCTTGTAGAGGTTGTTGGGCCTGTAAGTGCACAGATTTGTAGGACAGTAGCAAATTTCCCTCAAGTGGATGACCTAAGGTTTATCAATCCGCGAGTGGCGTAGGAGGAAGATGGTCTCTCTCAAACAACCCTGCAACCAAATAACAAAAAGTCTCTTGTGTCCCCAACACACCCAATACAATGGTAAATTGTATAGGTGCACTAGTTCGGTGAAGAGATGGTGATACAAGTGCAAAATAGATGGTAGATATAGGTTTTTGTAATCTGAAAATATAAAAACAGCAAGGTAACTAACGGTAAAAGTGAGCGTAAACGGTATTGCAATGATAGGAAACAAGGCCTAGGGTTCATACTTTCACTAGTGCAAGTTCTCTCAACAATAATAACATATATAGATCATATAACAAGCCCTCAACATGCAACAAAGAGTCACTCCGAAGACACTAATAGCAGAGAACAAACGTAGAGATTATGGTCGGGTACGAAACCACCACAAAGCTATTCTTTCGGATCGATCTATAAAAGAGTTCGTACTAGAATAACACCTTAAGACACAAATCAACCAAAACCCTAATGTCATCTAGATACTCCATTGTCACCTCAAGTATCCGTGGGCATGATTATACGATATGCATCACACAATCTCAGATTTATCCAACCAACATAAAAGTACTTCAAAGAGTGCCCCAAAGTTTCTACCGGAGAATCAAGAACGTGTGCCAACCCCTATGCATAGGTTCCCAATGTCACGAAACCCGCAAGTTGATCACCAAGACATACATCAAGTGTTCATAAAAGACTCAATCCGATAAGATAACTTCAAAGGGGAAACTCAATTCATCACAGGAGAGTAGAGGGGGAGAAACATCATAAGATCCAACTACAATAGCAAAGCTCGGGATACATCAAGATCGTGCCATAGATTGGAACACGAGAGAGAACACGAGAGAGAGAGAGAGAGAGAGAGAGAGAGAGAGAGAGAGAGAGAGAGATCAAACACATAGCTACTGGTACATACCCTCAACCCCGAGGGTGAACTACTCCCTCCTCGTCATGGATAGCGCCGGGATGATGAAGATGGCCATCGGAGATGGATCCCCCCTCCGGCAGGGTATCGGAAAGGGGTCCCAATTGGTTTTTAGTGGTTCTGGAGGCTTGCGGCGGCGGAACTCCCGATCTAGGTTTTGTTCTGGAAGTTTTAGGGTACAACGGTATATATGGGTGAAAGGAGAACGTCGGTGGAGCTACGGGGGCCCCACGAGGCAGGGGAGCGCACCCAGGGGGGAGGGCGCGCCCCCACCCTCGTGAGCACCTCCCGTATCTTCTGACGTGGGGTCCAAGTCCATCAGGTGGGTTTCCTTCCAAAAATAACTTCTCCAGTTGATTTCGTTCCGTTTTGACTCCGTCTGATATTCCTTTTCCTTGAAACACTGAAATAGGCATAAAACAGCAAATCTGGGCTGGGCCTCCGGTTAATAGGTTAGTCCCAAAAATAATATAAAAGTGGATAACAAAGCCCAGTATTGCCTAAAACAGTAGATAAAGTAGCATGGAGCAATCAAAAATTATAGATACGTTGGAGACGTATCAACGGGCACTGAGAGAATTTGGCTCTTGAAGCAGACGCCAAGCTTGCTTCGCCAACATGGCCAAATTAAACAGTTCAAAATCCTTGAAGCCAAGACCACCCACTCCCTTTGGCTTTGTCATAGTCTC
This sequence comes from Aegilops longissima, assembly GCA_021605205.1. Taxonomy (NCBI): domain Eukaryota; kingdom Viridiplantae; phylum Streptophyta; class Magnoliopsida; order Poales; family Poaceae; genus Aegilops; species Aegilops longissima. The sequence continues at coordinate 483,950,676 of CM038676.1, read as the reverse complement.
CCAGGAGACCCAGTGAGGTTTGCGTTTTCCTTCCTTAGAGCCCCACCAAAACTTTCGGATCATCATGTTAAGATGCCCACACAAACCCCTTGGAAGCTTAAAACAAGACATGGAGAAGACGGGAGCAGATTGCGCAACTGCTTTAACTAGGACCTCCTTACCTGCCGTGGACATGCAATTTTCTATCCAACCTTGCACCTTACTCCATAGTCTGTCTTTTAGGTACTTAAAAGCTCCATTTTTTGAAGTGCCAATATCAGACGGCATGCCAAGGTAGTTTTCATTAAGAGTCTCATTTGGCACATTAAGCAAAGTTTTTATTTCCAACCGTGTACTATCTGGAACACCTTTGGTGAAAAAATTGAAGATTTGTCATAGTTGATTCGCTATTCTGAGGCCTGACAGTAACTTTCCAGAGCATGGTTCACCTCAGTAGCCCCCACACCGTTTGCCTTAAAGAACATCAGGCTGTCATCTGCAAAAGAGTAGATGGTTTACCGGTGGCGCCAAGGGTGCTACCTGTTGGGGAACGTAGTAATTTCAAAAAAAATTCCTACGCACACACAAGATCATGGTGATGCATAGCAACGAGAGGAGGAGTGTATCTTCATACCCTTGAAGATCGCCAAGCGGAAGCGTTTATCAACGCGGTTGATGTAGTCGTACGTCTTCACGATCCGACCGATCCAAGTACCGAACGCACGGCACCTCCGAGTTCTGCACACGTTCAGCTCGATGACGTCCTCACCTTCTCGATCCAACAAGACGAGCGAAGTAGTAGATGAGCTCCGGCAGCACGACGGCATGGTGACGGTGTTGGTGAAGAACAATCTCCGCAGGGCTTCGCCTAAGCACTACGGAAACTATGACGGAGGATAAACTAGAGGGAACGGGGTTGCCAGCACACGGCTTGGTTTTTGTTGATGTTTCTTTGGTGCTAGCCCTGCCCCTCTATTTATATGTTGAGCCTTGGGGTCGAAACTTGGAGTAAAAGCCTCCACAAAGTCGGTTTCACCCGGAAGGCAAGAGTCCTTCTCGGACTCCGGGGCGACGCCATGGTTCCGGCGTGCTGACCCGAACGCCAGGACCTCAGCGTCGCCTCGGACTCATAAAACTTCCTTTTGCGCTTTCCAAAAACCTTGTGGGCTTTCCCCTTTGGCCCAAATAACGTGTTCTCGTTCCCAAACATTTCGGGAAACATCCGGAACCCCTTCCGGTGAATTCCGGAACTCTTCCGGAGATCAAACACTATTATCCCATATATCAAACTTTATCTCCGGACCATTCCGGAGTTCCTCGTCATGTCCATGATCTTATCCGTGACTCCGAACAACATTCGGTTACCAACATACATAACTCATATAATACTATATCGTCAACGAAACGTTAAGCGTGCGGACCCTACGGGTTCGAGAACTATGTAGACATGACCTAGAACTTGTTTCCGGTCAATAACCAATAGCGGGACCTGGATGCCCATATTGGCTCCCACATATTCTATGAAGATCTTTATCGGTCAAACCGCATAACAACATACGTTGTTCCCTTTGTCATCGCTATGTTACTTGCCCAAGATTTGATCGTCGGTATCCAATACCTAGTTCTATCTCGTTCGGCAAGTCTCTTTACTCGTTCCGTAATGCATCATTCCGTAACCAACTCATTTGGTCACATTGCTTGCAAGGCTTATAAAGACGTGCATTACCGAGAGGGCCCAGAGATACCTCTCCGACAATCGGAGTGACAAAACCTAATCTCAAATCGCCAACCCAACATGTACCTTTGGAGACACCTGTAGTACTCCTTTATGATCACCCGATTCGTTGTGACGTTTGGTAGCACCAAAGTATTCCTCCGTAAACGGAGTTGCATAATCTCATAGTTACAGAACATGTATAAGTCATGAAGAAAGCAATAGCAATGTACTAAGCGATCAAGTGCTAGGCTAACGGAATGGGTCATGTCAATCACATCATTCTCCTAATGATGTGATCCCATTAATCAAATAACAACACATGTCTATGGTTAGGAAACATAACCATCTTTGATTAATGAGCTAGTCAAGTAGAGGCATACTAGTGACATTAAGTTTGTCTATGTATTCACACATGTATCATGTTTCCGGTTAATACAATTCTAGCATGAATAATAAACATTTATCATGAAATAAGGAAATAAATAATAACTTTATTATTGCCTCTAGGGCATATTTCCTTCAGTCTCCCACTTGCACTAGAGTCAATAATCTAGTTCACATCGCCATGTGATTTAACACCAATATTCATATCTGTATATGATTAACACCCATAGTTCACATCGTCATGTGACGAACACCCAAAGGGTTTACTAGAGTCAATAATCTAGTTCACATCTCTATGTGATTAACACCCAAAGAGTACTAAGGTGTGATCATGTTTTGCTCGTGAGAGAAGCTTAGTCAACGGGTCTGTCATATTCAGAGCCGTATGTATTTTGCAAATATTCTATGTCTACAATGCTCTGCACGGAGCTACTATAGCTAATTGCTCCCACTTTCAATATGTATCCAGATTGAGACTTATAGTCATCCGGATCGTGTAAAAGCTTGCAATGTTGTAACTCTTTACGACGGGCTCTTCTATCACCTCCATAATCGAGAAATATTTCCTTAGTCCTCACTAAGGATATTCTTGACCAATGTCGATGATCTACTCCTAGACCACTATTGTACTCCTTGCCAAATCTGAGCAAGGTATACAATTGATCCGGTACATAACATAGCATACTTTATAGAACCTATGGTGAGGCATAGGGAATGACTTTCATTCTCTTTTCTATTTTCTGCCGTGGTCGGGATTTGAGTCTTACTCAATTTCACACCTTTACAACACAGCAAGAACTTTTCTTTGACTGTTCCATTTTGAACTACTTCAAAATCTTGACAAGGTATGTACTTATTGAAAAACTTATCAAGCGTCTTGATCTATCTCAATAGATCTTGATGCTCAATATGTAAGTAGCTTTACTGAGGTCTTTCTTTTAAAGAACTCCTTTCAAATACTCCTTTATGCTTTCCAGAAAAATTATATATCGTTTCTGATCAACAATATGTTACTCACATATATTTATCAAAAAGGCGGTAGTGCTCCCACTCACTTTATTGTAAATACAGGCTTCACCGCAAGTCTGTATAAAACTATATGCTTTGATCAACTTATCAAAGCGTGTATTCCAACTCTGAAAGGCTTGCACCAGTCCATAAATGGATCGTTGGAGCTTGCACACTTTGTTAGCTCCTTTTGGATTGACAAAACCTTCTGGTTGCATCATATACAACTCTTCTTCCGTAAATCCATTCAGAATGCAGTTTTGACATCCATCGCCAAATTTCATAATCATAAAATGCGGCAATTGCTAACATGATTCGGACGGACTTAAGCATCGCTTCGGGTGAGAATATCTCATCGTAGTCAATCCCTTGAACTTGTCGAAAACCTTTTGCGACAAAGTCGAGCTTTGTAGACGATAACATTACCGTCGTCGTCGGTCTTCTTCTTGAAGATCCATTTATTCTCAATTGCTTGCCGATCATCGGGCAAGTCAACCAAAGTCCACACTTTGTTCTCATACATGGATCCCATCTCAGATTTCATGGCCTCAAGCCATTTTGCGGAATCTGGGCTCATCATCGCTTCCTCATAGTTCGTAGGTTCATCATGGTCAAGTAACATGACCTCCAGAACATGATTACCGTACCACTCAGTGCGGATCTTACTCGGAAGACCTACGAGGTTTGGTAGCAACTTGATCTGAAGTTTTATGATCATCATCATTAACTTCCTCACTAATTGGTGTAGTAATCACTGGAATTGATTTCTGTGATAAACTACTTTCCAATAAGGGAGAAGGTACAAATTACCTTATCAAGCTCTACTTTCCTCCCACTCACTTCTTTGAGAGAAACTCCTTCTCTAGAAAGGATCTATTCTCAACAACAAATTTGCCTTCAGATCTGTGATAGAAGGTGTACCCAACAATTTCGTTTGGGTATCTTATGAAGATGCACTTATCCGATTTGGGTTCGAGCTTATCATTTTGAAACTTTTTAACATAAGCATCGCTGCCCCAAACTTTAAGAAACGACAGCTTAGGTTTATTGCTAAACCATAGTTCATACGGTGTCGTCTCAACGGATTTAGATGGTGCCCTATTTAACGTGAATGCAGCTGTCTCTAATGCATAACCCCAAAATGATATTGGTAAATCGGTAAGAGACATCATTGATCGCACCATATCAAATAAAGTGCGGTTATGAAGTTCGGACACACCGTTATCTTTGTGGTGTTCGGTGGCATGAGTTTGTGAAACTATTCCACATTGTTTAACCAAGGCCAAACTCAGTAACTCAAATATTTTACTTCTGCGATCATATCGTAGAAAACTTTTATTTTCTTGTTACGATGATTCTCCACTTCACTCTGAAATTCTTTGAACTTTTCAAATGTTTCAGACTTATAGTTTCATCAAGCGATATACCCATATCTGCTCAAATCATCTGTGAAGGTCGAAAATAATGATACTTGTCGCGAGCCTTAATATTCATCGGACAACATACATCAGTATGTATGATTTCCAACAAATCTGTTGCTCCCTTCGTTGTTCCGGAGAACGGAGTCTTAGTCATCTTGCCCATAAGGCATGGTTTGCAAGAATCAAGATTCATAATCAAGTGATTCCAAAATCCCATCAGCATGGAGTTTCTTCATGCGCTTTACACCAATATGACCTAAACGGCAGTGCCACAAATGAGTTGCACTATCTAGGGGTGGAAAGTGGTAGCGGATAATCCGAAATATCCGATATTCGTATTCGAGAAAATGCCTATTCGTATCCGAAACATCCGCATCCGAACCAAAATGGAAATGAAAATTATCCGTATCCGAATTTATTTAATGTATAAAAATAAAATATGGCATGAGATTTTGACACAAATATGGATATGGAAGTGGATATATCCGTATCCGAATAATATTATGGGAGGTAATTTTCAAAATTGTTGCCCCAGTATTACAATTACCCAACATAAATGCCAAATAAGTGGTCAAATTTTACTGTTTGCATGATTAAACTTAGAAACTATTATGCATTACAATAGTATTTATTTATAAAACTATTTATCATTGACTTATTGTATGTCACAAGTTGATTATTTCATGTCACATAACTATTGACTGATATACTTAAGCAAGATGTTACTATTATTCGTATCCGCTCCGAATCAAGAAAACATCGGATACGTATCCGTATTTGAATAACATCCGAGCCGCATCCGTATCCGATAACATCCGTATTCGCATTCGTATTCGTTTTCAAAATATGAAAACGGAAGTGGTAAGAGCACTATCCGATCCGCATCCGATCCGTTTCCACCCCTAGCACTATCATTATTAACTTTGCATCTTTTTGGCATCAATATTATGAATATGTGTATCACTACGATCGAGATCCAACAAACTATTTTTATTGGGTGTATGACCATTGAAGGTTTTATTCATGTAAACAGAACAACAATTATTCTTTGACTTTAAATGAATTACCGTATTACAATAAACATGATCAAATCATATTTATGCTCAACGCAAACGCCAAATAACATTTATTTAGGTTTAACACTAATCCCGAAAGTATAGGGAGTGTGCGATGATGATCATATCAATCTGGAACTACTTCCAACACTCATCGTCACTTCCCTTCAACTAGTTTCATTCATTCGCAACTCCTGTTTGAGTTACTACTCTTAGCAACCGAACCAAGATCAAATACCGAGGGGTTGCTACGAACACTAGTAAAATACACATCAATAATCTGTATATCAAATATACCTTTGTTCACTTTGCCATCCTTCTTATCCGCCAAATACTTGGGGTAGTTCCGCTTCGATGACCAGTTCCATTGCAGCAAAAGCACTTAGTCTCGGGCTTAGGTCCAGACTTGGGCTTCTTCACTCGAGCAGCAACTTGCTTGCCGTTCTTCTTGAAGTTCCCTTCTTCCTTTGCCCTTTCCTTGAGACTAGTGGTCTTGTCAATCATCAACACTTGATGCTCTTTCTTGATTTCTACTTTTGTCGATTTCAACATCACGAAGAGCTCGGGAATCGTTTTCGTCATCCCTTGCATACTATAGTTCATCACGAAGTTCTAGTAACTTAGTGATGGTGACTAGAGAATTCTGTCAATCACTATCTTATCCGGAAGATTAACTCCCACTTGATTCAAGCGATTGAAGTACCTGGACAATCTGAGAACATGCTCACTAGTTGAGCGATTCTCCTCCATCTTTTAGCTATAGAACATGTTGGAGACTTCATATCTCTCAACTCGGTATTTGCTTGAAATATTAACTTCAACTCTGGAACATCTCATATGGTCCATGACGTTCAAAACGTCTTTGAAGTCCCGATTCTAAGCCGTTAAGTATGGTGCACTAAACTATCAAGTAGTCATCATATTGAGCCAGCCAAACGTTCATAACGTGCGCATTTGCTCCTGCAATAGGTCTGTCACCTAGCGGTGCATTAAGGACATAATTCTTACGTGCAGCAATGAGGATAAACCTCGGATCACGGATCCAATCCGCATCATTGCTACTAACATTTTTCAATACAATTTTCTCTAGGAACACGTATAAAAACATAGGGAAGCAAAAACATAGGGAAGCAACAACGCGAGCTATTGATCTACAACATAATTTGCAAAATACTAACAGGACTAAGTTCATGATAAGTTAAAGTTCAATTAATCATATTACTTAAGAACTCCCACTAAGATAGACATCTCTCTAGTCATCTAAGTGATCACGTGATCCAAATCAACTAAACCATAACCGATCATCACGTGAGATGGAGTAGTTTTCAATGGTGAACATCACTATGTTGATCATATCTACTATATGATTCACGCTCGACCTTTCGGTCTCCGTGTTCCGAGGCCATATCTGCATATGCTAGGCTCGTCAAGTTTAACCTGAGTATTCTGCGTGTGCAAAACTGGCTTGCACCCGTTGTAGATGGACGTGAGCTTATCACACCCGATCATCACGTGGTGTGCAGGCACGACGAACTTTGGCAACGGTGCATACTCGGGAGAACACGTCTTGATAATTTTTAGTGAGAGATCATCTTAAAATTCTACCGTCAATCAAAGCAAGATAAGATGCATAAAGGATAAACATCACATGCAATCAATATATGTGATATGATGTGACCATCATCATCTTGTGCTTGTGATCTCCATCTCCGAAGCACCGTCGTGATCACCATCGTCACCGGCGCGACACCTTGATCTCCATCGTAGCATCTTTGTCGTCTCGCCAACTATTGCTTCTATGACTATCGCTACCGCTTAGTGATAAAGTAAAGCAATTACATGGCTTTTGCATTTCATACAATAAAGCGACAACCATATGGCTCCTGCCAGTTGCCGATAACTCGGTTACAAAACATGATCATTTCATACAATAAAATACAGCATCACGTCTTGACCATATCACATCACAACATGCCCTGCAAAAACAAGTTAGACGTCCTCTACTTTGTTGTTGCAAGTTTTACGTGGCTGCTACGGGCTGAGCAAGAACCGTTCTTACCTCGCATCAAAACCACAGCGATAGTTTGTCAAGTTGGTGCCGTTTTAACCTTCGCAGGACGGGCGTAGCCACACTCGGTTCAACTAAAGTGAGAGAGACAGACACCCGCTAGTCACCTTTAAGCAACGAGTGCTCGCAGCGGTGAAACCAGTCTCGCGTAAGCGTACGCGTAATGTCGGTCCGGGACGCTTCATCTCACAATACCGCCGAACCAAAGTATGACATGCTGGTAAGCAGTATGACTTGTATCGCCCACAACTCACTTGTGTTCTACTCGTGCATATAACATCAACACATAAAACCTGGCTCAGATGCCACTGTTGGGGAACGTAGTAATTTCAAAAAAAATTCCTACGCACACACAAGATCATGGTGATGCATAGCAACGAGAGGAGGAGTGTATCTTCATACCCTTGAAGATCGCAAGCGAAGCGTTTATCAACGCGGTTGATGTAGTCGACGTCTTCACGATCCGACCGATCCAAGTACCGAGCATACGGCACCTCCGAGTTCTGCACACGTTCAGCTCGATGGCGTCCTCGCCTTCTCGATCCAGCAAGGCGGGCGAAGTAGTAGATGAGTTCCGGCAGCACGACGGCGTGGTACGGTGTTGGTGAAGAACAATCTCCGCAGGCTTCGCCTAAGCACTACGGAAACTATGACGGAGGATAACCTAGAGGAGCAGGGGTTGCGGCACACGGCTTGGTGTTTCTTGATGTTTCTTTGGTGCTAGCCCTGCCCTCTATTTATATGTTGAGCCTTGGGGTGAAACTTGGAGTAAAAGCCTCCACAAAGTCGGTTTCACCCGAAGGCAAGAGTCCTTCTCGACTCGGGCGACGCCAGGGGTTCGGCGTCTCGACCTGACGCCGAGGACCACGGTGTCGGCCCCTGACTCATAAAACTTCCTTTGCGCTTTCCAAAACCTTGTGGGCTTTCCCTTTGGCCCAAATAACGTGTTCTCGTTCCCAAACATTTCGAAACATCCGGAACCCCTTCCGTGAATTCGAACTCTTCCGAGATCAAACACTATTATCCCATATATCAAACTTTATCTCCGGACCATTCCGAGTTCCTCGTCATGTCCATGATCTTATCCGTGACTCAACAACATTCGTTACCAACATACATAACTCATATAATACTATATCATCAGCGAAACGTTAAGCGTGCGGACCCTACGGGTTCGAGAACTATGTAGACATGACCTAGAACTTGTTTCGGTCAATAACCAATAAGCGGGACCAGGATGCCCATATTGGCTCCTACATATTCTCGAAGAACTTTATCGGTCAAACCGCATAACAACATACGTTGTTCCTTTGTCATCGATATGTTACTTGCCGAGATTTGATCGTCGGTATCAATACCTAGTTCAATCTCGTTACCGCAAGTCTCTTTACTCGTTCCGTAATGCATCATTCCGTAACCAACTCATTTGGTCACATTGCTTGCAAGGCTTATAAAGATGTGCATTACCAAGAGGGCCCAGATACCTCTCCGACAATCGGAGTGACAAAACCTAATCTCAAATCGCCAACCCAACATGTACCTTTGGAGACACCTGTAGTACTCCTTTATAATCACCCGATTCGTTGTGACTTTTGGTAGCACCCAAAGTGTTCCTCCGGTAAACGGGAGTTGCATAATCTCATAGTTACAGGAACATGTATAAGTCATGAAGAAAGCAATAGCAATGTACTAAACGATCAAGTGCTAGGCTAACGGAATGGTCATGTCAATCACATCATTCTCCTAATGGTGTGATCCCATTAATCAAATAACAACACATGTCTATGGTTAGGAAACATAACCATCTTTGATTAATGAGCTAGTCAAGTAGAGGCATACTAGTGACATTAAGTTTGTCTATGTATTCACACATGTATCATGTTTCCGGTTAATACAATTCTAGCATGAATAATAAACATTTATCATGAAATAAGGAAATAAATAATAACTTTATTATTGCCTCTAGGGCATATTTCCTTCACTATTGACCCAAGACATGATTCGGAGCCGATGCATATAATGCTATAAGTTCGGGGTGCCGCACTTGTGAAAGTGTTCGGACTTATCACACCATATTTTGGGGTACTTAAGCCCTGGTGTATTGGCCGTACCAAAGTGTACGGGTGCAACATGTCATGAGCGAACATATATATAGATAAAGAAAGGAGTGCAATAATAGGCAAAAGCTATGTATTGTTTATTCAAAAGGTACGCAATGAAAGCGAACGATACAAATAGTGCGATAAGCAAGGGATGGGACTATTTAACATGTCCCCTTCAGGGTAAGCTGCGGGATGGTATGTAAAACAGGTATAATGCTCGTAGTAGAGACCACTGGACACTCGGCGTAGCTTTCGCTTCCACGGCTGTTGCATCGTGAGTTCGGCAATTCTAGTGCCGACGGGGCTTCGGAAAGCGGAGTCCTGAAAGTAAGAGAAAAGAAGAAAGAAAAGAATGACACAATCGGGGCCCTCAGTGCGGTTGAGCGCGTGCAGGCGTGCCATGGTCGTGCCCTCCCTTATGCCCATGGTATCTCCAGGCGTAGTTATGTACGCGTAGTACTGGTTTCGCAATTTCGCGAGGGCTGGGGTTGGGGCCGGATTGCTACGCATGCTCGGATTGGAGACACCTGTAGTACTCCTTTATAATCACCCAGTTACGTTGTGATGTTTGGTAGCACCCAAAGTGTTCCTCCGGTAAACGGAGTTGCATAATCTCATAGTTACGAGAACATGTATAAGTCATGAAGAAAGCAATAGCAATGTACTAAGCGATCAAGTGCTAGGCTAACGGAATGGGTCATGTCAATCACATCATTCTCCTAATGATGTGATCCCATTAATCAAATAACAACACATGTCTATGGTTCGGAAACATAACCATCTTTGATTAATGAGCTAGTCAAGTAGAGGCATACTAGTGACATTAAGTTTGTCTATGTATTCACACATGTATCATGTTTCCAGTTAATACAATTCTAGCATGAATAATAAACATTTATCATGAAATAAGGAAATAAACAATAACTTTATTATTGCCTCTAGGGCATATTTCCTTCACTACCTGTAGACCATGCATGTTTGATGACTCATCTTTTGATTTTAAGAGGCACGAAAGGCCCTCTGCTGCTATCAAGAACAAGTATGGAGATATCGGGTCTCCTTGTCTGATTCCTCGTGATGGATTGAATCCCTCCAACCTTTTTCCATTGAACATAACCGAAAAGGAGACTGTGTTGACCAGTCCCATGACAATCTCTACCCATCTTTCAGAAAAACCCAGCTTTAGCATTATGGCCCTCAGATAGGCCCATTCAACACTGTCATAAGCTTTCATCATATCTAGCTTGAGCGCACAAGACTGATGTTTCTTTGCCTTATTTCTCTTCATGAAGTGCAAACATTCATATGCAGCTATAATATTATCAGTGATCAACCTTCCAGGGACAAAAGTAGACTGCTCCTCAGAGATGATGTCAGGTAACACTAACTTCAGGCGGTTAGAGATCACCTTTGATGCTATTTTATACAAAACATTGCACAAACTTATAGGGCGAAATTGTGTTAGCAATGTTGGATTTTTTACCTTTGGGATTAAGACCAGGACAGTTCCATTTATACTCTCCGCAGATTCTGTTCCCTCCACAATTTTGATGACAACCTTTGTCACCTCACTTCCGCATAGGTCCCAACGACGCTGAAAAAAAATGTGCCGGGTAGCCGTCAGGGCCAGGGGCCTTGATACGAAACATCTTAAAGAGAGCTCTTTTAACCTCTTCGGAACTGTACGGAGCATTGAGGGATTCATTCATGCTTTGCGTCACTTTGATGGGGACAGTGTCAAGGGCTCGTTCCATGTCGTGCACACCTTCTGAAGTATAAAGGTTCTTGTAAAAGGAAGTGGTCATGGACTCCAATTCCTCGGTGATAGTTGTGATCTGGCCGTCCGGGCGTTGTAGCTGTTTTATTTGGTTCTTCCTCCTCCTCCCACTTGCTCGCAAGTGAAAAAAGTAAGTATTTTTGTCGCCGTGCATGAGCCACTCGAGCCTCGCCCTTTGTCGCCATAGAATCTCCTCTCTGTGGTATAATTCGACCAGCCTATCGCACATCTTTATTTCATCATGCATGGGGCCCGCGCTGCTGGGGGTCAGGCGAAGCTCCTGTAGCTGCAACTTTAGGCGGGAGATTTCCTGCTGGATATTGCCAAAGTGCGCCCGCTCCCAGGTGCTCAGATCTCCCGCCACTATCTCGAGTTTGTCATGCAATGATTGAACCGAATCGGCTTGTCCTCTTTCCCAACCAGCGCGCACAGCCGTCGCCAGTGATTCCTCCCTCTCCCATGCTAACTCATATTTAAAGGCGCGTGGGCCCCTACTGCATGCATGCACGTCGTGTAGCTTCAGTAGTATAGGTACGTGATCGGACGATGTCGCCAGCTTGTGCTCTAAGACAACTGATGGGAAGGCAATGCTCCAAGCCGGGTTCGCCACTGCCTGGTCCAGCCGAACTCTCGTGAAAGTGCCTCCGGTGACATTCTTCTCAAAGGTCCAGTCGGTGCCTGTGTAGCCAATATCTGATAAACCACAGGTGTCTAGTGCATCCCGGAATCCGTCCATCTGAGCCTGGCTCCGCATCCCCACTCCATCATGTTCATGTCCGTGATGCACTTCGTTGAAATCACCAAGTACCACCCACGGCAAGTTGGAAGATCCCACAATACCTTTAAGTGTGTCCCAAGTGTTGTACCATTCGCTCACTTGAGCTTCTCCATAAACAAAAGTCACTCTGGTTTGAAAATCAAAGAGCTCACTCACCAAAACATCAATGTGATATTTCGAGTACCCTAAAACTTCAAGCTTTATTTCCTCATTCCAAAAGCGGGTTGAATACGTGAAGGAGGCGAGCGATGAAGGAAAGAGATAGCGGGTTGGACGGGAGGCGAGCGCGAAATGGGCCGAGCCCAGATAAAGCGGCTGCACGCACCGGTTTGCAAAAAACAATAATAACCGGCACCTGCAACCCCAAATAGGGTTCGCCGCGCCGAGCTTGAAGGGATAAACCACACTGCACCTATCCTACACCTCAAATGACAATCCCAGCAACAAAAGGAAGGATTACCATGGAGATTCTCAAATGGCATTATAGAACGGCGCCACGAAAAGACCGGGGGAAATGTGTTAGACCAGCGATCTCGCCTGTCCATAAAACAAGTTCAATGCTAAGGGAGCGGCTACAGGTCAATCGACTGATTGTAGAATGTGGTCAGTCGATTAGTACAACAAAGGAAAAGAAAAGAGGACAGAAGCAAACTGACTGACCCGAAATTAGTGCCAGTCGATCAGCCCAACAACCAAACTGGCTGAAAAAATTCTCTTGCCCTCTTTTCTGCCTTCTGTCCAGCCCCCCCAAAAAAAGGGCCTGACAATATGTGACGACGACCTGACAATTCGGTGTTTTGATTTTGATTTTGATATCTTGAAAATTCTCCTGCCCTCTTCTGCCTTCTGTGTTTTGATTTTGCTGCTGCATCTTATGTGACGACCTGATATATTCAGAATTTAAAAAAAGAACACCTCCCTAAAGTCAGAATTTAAAAATTCCAAAAAGGAATTGAATTTGCATATTCAGGGAGACCTAAACTTGCAGTTGTTGACCAAAAGCAACATACAAAGAAGTATAGCACTAGCATGCATACATATGTACAAAAAGCAACATGCAATATTTTGTGGAATGACCTCCCTAAATCTTTGAAGATAATTCTGAATTTTATGTGATGACCTGACATATTCAGAATTTAAAAACAGAACACTCGCTAAAGGCAGAATTTAAAAATTTCAAGAAGAACACCATCTTGAAATCAGAATCTAGAATTTCCATGCATATACTGAATTTGCATATTCAGAGAACTAAATTTGCAGTTGTTGATTAAAAGCAACATACAAAGAAGTGTAGTGCGAGCATGCATAGACATGTATAAAAATCACCTAGTAGTACTAGAGAAATTGTTAAACTACAGTTAAGTCTGAACACCTCCCTGAAGCCAGAATCTAAAATATCCATGAACAGACTAAATTTATATATTCAAAAGACTAAGCTTGCAGTTGTTATTGAGTAATAACATAGAAGAACTATACTATGAGCATGCATACTACATTATCTTGACCCGCTTGTGCTAGATATTATCTAACTACAAGTAAAATCAGAACAACACCCTCATGGCAGAATTTTAAATTTCCATATTCAGATAACTAAACTTCCACTTGTTCTTCAACAGCAACATGCAAGAGTATAAATACGAGCATGCATACATACTTGCAGAAATATAACTATCACATCTAGGGCTAAAGAAGTTGTCAAAGTAAAAGTTTAGGCAGTACAGCTCCCTAAAGAAGTTGTCTATGTTGGAATTAAATTTGCATATTCAGAGAGATAACCATAACAAGGACAAATCTACGCAAAAAAACCAAGAAATATAGAAAACAAAGGATGTACTTGCAAAAATTTACCTAAACCTAATTATTACATTCTCATTGCTCTAAGTAATAAAATGCACGAGCATGACTATGAGTACAGCTGTAATTACAGCAAAAGCCTAATTCATAAATTCAAAGACTACAATTAAAAATTGCATGTTCATCATACTAAACTTGCACACATTTTACAATAGCAAGATACATGTTAGCCTTGTTGATATGCTGATTTAGGGTTTATTGGAAGCAGATACATTGATATGTACAAAAGAATTCAAGCTATATGTAATACAGAGTACCTCACTGTATTCGCGATTATAACTATACTTGCATGAATTGCTCAATATCAACTAGATTTAGATCACGAAAGACAAATTATAGTTCCATCTATATAACTAATTACAAAGACAATCGAGACATAGGATGGGGAACAACACCTAAAGTACACAGGTTTCATATTAGCCATGAAAAAATGCAGTGGCTAAGTAAACACATACACATAGATTGATATCTACAAAATAAGTCAAACTACAAAAGAAATGATTAATACAACTCACCATCCTCCTGAAGCAATCCTCATCAAAGACAACATAAAAAACTTCAGGTACTTCATCAAAGTCGGAACCTACTACATAGTCTGAAGAAACTAAGCATAAACAAAACATAAACTAAAATCAATAGATAAAGATAAAATGCAAAACAAAATGACATAATAGAATTAATTTTTCTATAGAGAAATTAATTTTGGGAAGCAAGTTACCCTTCCAAATGCAAAAGACAGAATAGAATGAAGTTTTTCTATAGTTGAATGAATTTTGGGAATCCTATTACCCTTCCAAATGCAAAAGAAAGAATAGAATGAAGTTTTTCTATAAATGAATGAATTTTGGGAAGCCTGTTACCCTTCTTGAAGATAAAAATCAAAATCATAAACATAAGTGTAGAAACAAATTTTGTTGTTATAGCAATTATTCCTATTACAGTATCCAGCTATTATAACTACAGAAAAACATACTGCTAATGAATCTGGTTATCTTAATTGATGATGCACGATAAAGAAGTTGCACAAAATAAGTATCAACAACAACACCAACATGCAGTAGCAAAACATATTATCAACAAGGAGATGAACAGAGTATGAAATCTTGCTGACAAACACCACTGTTGTGTCAGCAAACAATTGCAATAGCCACTGTTTTGATTGTCATGGCTGCCAACCATTAGTATTAAGATTAACTTCCACATGATGACACTAATTATATCAAAATTGCATTTGCAGGATACAGAGATTCAAAATCAGAAGGAACAACTACACTCGATCAAAAAGAATTCTATACAAGGTAAGCAACAGTGGTATAAACATAGTTGTAGAGACATAGGTACTTTGCATGCCATGGAAGCCATTATGCTATCATTGCATCAATCAGTACTATGCTTTCATGTCATATCAAGAAAGGTAGGGACAAAGTACCCCAACTTTTCAAATTAAAAACAAAGAAGACGACCACTACATAGCCTACAAAAAAAATTATAATAGCCAAATAACAAAACGGCATACCAAAGTTTCGCCACTAATTTCAATGATATTCAGTAGTGGTCGCAAACATTACACAACTAGATTGCAAAAGCAAATTCAACCTCGGTAACTAAGAGGTGACAGTTCAACTTGACAACATGGGACAAACTACTACAAAATCTAAAGACGACATCGTACTAGCTGCTTATAAGGCATACAGTTCCAAAAGCAGACCCAATATGTCTTAAAACCGAGCTTGAACCATACGCTTCAAACAGAGCGGTGAAGCCGCAATAAAGACCAAAGATCACCGGATCCACCAGCATCACCACCAGATCCACTAGCATCAACACCAGGAGTGTTAGTGGGGACTACACAGAACACCACGATGTCCGATGGAACAAAAGGAACTCGAAGCTAGAATCTTGTCACTGTTGATATCTTCAAGACCTTGGGAAAACTAAACATAAAAACTAATCAAATGACATGAAAATTGCACACCAACATAACTAACAAAAAAAGACGCCACACCAAGTTTATATCATTTTGAGATGAATAATGTTATTTATCCTCAAATAGAAGAGTTGAGATACCACACCAAGTGGCCAAATGACACTTTCAGAGTCAAACAAAACCCACCTAAATTCAGGCTAAACTATGAATCTAGTTGTACAACCATTTGGTTGAAATCACAAGTGCGCATAGTTTGACATTGACGAGGCTCACAATTGTACATGTCAAGATCCTAGCTGCGATCAATGCTAGCTTCGCACAAATCGATTCTGAGTTGCGAATATGTCAATTCAAAAGTTAAACGCCTTAAGTCAGATAGAAATTGACAAAAAAAGAACTGAACCATGCATCAGAACACACTTGATTAAGAGAAGGGACTGAAATTTTATTCCTTAAACAAAATCAATATTGGTTCAGTCTTCAGGCTGGTGATTTCAACGGCTGTTCTCAAAGCTTCTTGTATACCTAACCAAGATCTATAAATCATAGGGAGAAATCAAAAGCAAAAAAGAAATGGAAGAACACATACCTAAAGCCTCCCATAGCACACCTCACGGCAAGCAGAGAAAACCCTAACCAGTGACACCTCGAAATCCTTGCAAAATAGATATCAACATAAACAACAAATGAATAACTTAAAGTAGCAAATGATTCATACAGAAAAAATAAATGAATTGGGAGTGGGGGGGAGGCAATGAAGCACGAAGCCTCCATGGTCAAAGGTGGGGGGCAAAGAGCAGCGAAGAGAGTGGATAAGTGTAGCGACCCGACCCGAATGGATCAAGTCTACGTGCTCGGTGTCATCCTGGATCGAGAATGTTGACACCACACAAGATTGAAGGATTTATAACGAGTAGCAATCACACACTTATTACATCGTTGTCCAAAAGAGGACTTATTACAATAAAAATGGCTTAAGGCCATCTAATAACGATAACAATGGAAGACTTGGAAGATAAGTGAGTCCATCAACTCCAGTGCATCACCGAGTATAGAACCATGACCTAAAGCACCTTACTGTCGTAAAAAAAATCTGCAACATGAAAGTTGCAGCCGAAATGGGTCAGCACATGGAATATCTTGGCAATGTAACACATAGAGAATAACGAATGATAAGCCTGTATACTACATGCATATGTGGCTGGTGGTAAAACTCTCTGATTTCATTTTTTGCATAAAGCCAGTTTTCCCTCTTGCAAAGGAATAAATTTGTTTAACTATCATGGTGGTTGTTAAACATTGAGAATGGTTGACAGCATTCTCAATCCCAATTAAAAATAATCCTTAACAAACCCAACAATATTAAATTAGAGTAACATGTTGAGAATCACATGATATTCAAGAACTAGATACTCAAGATGTCCATAACCGGGGACACGGCTAATCATGATTAGTTTATACACTCTGCAGAGGTTTGCGACTTTTCCCCACAAGACTCGATCGCCTCCGTTTGTTTTCTCGTCTTGCAGGTGTTTGAGAAGCGGATGACCGAGACATAGTCTTTCGAGCGCTAGCACCTTACGATGGGTAGACCGTACACCTACATCCCCTACATCTGCTAGTCCACCACTATAAGAGTTCGCACGACTTAATCAACTATGCCAGAGCCCATAATGGCTTGTGGCTGCACACGAAGTTACTAGTTTGAATAATCTCATGATCCCTTGGAGCACAGGTGGCGGTCCAAGAAAAACAGGCAAGTCTGATGGAAATCAGGTGCCTCAATCCACCAGATGTGTGTTTAAGTTGCCACCTTAAATAAACCATTAATTTAACAATCTCACATCCATCATGGATACACTCACCCAATCCACGTCTACTAGCATAGCATGGCAAATAAGCAAACGAGAAGTAACTCCCAAGGTTTCATAAGTAAAACAGTAATAGGTACTACCTCATCTACTTCCCATCCCACAAGTTAATTAGATCCTAATCATGCAATGTTTGAGGATTGATCTAATGCATAAAACTGAGTAGTAGAAAAAAGGTATGATCAAAGTGTTACTTGCCTTGCTGATGATCCGCGAAACCTAGAGATTCGAAGTAACAAGCGGCGCACTCCGGGTGATCTATCGCAGACAAACAACAAGCATACAATAAGTACTCATCTAATGCACGGTAAATCTCGAGCAAAAGATCGACCAGAAAGTTCAACTTAAGAACCACTGGTTGCAAAAGAAAACGAATCGAACAAAACAACGAAAACGACCGCCGGAAGAATACAGCTCGGTTCTAGCAAGTTGAAACTAGGTCAAATTTTACAGTAGCAAAACTTTGTTTAAGTTGATTAGTCGGAACGGCGGTTTCAAACGAAACTCCGTGCGCTTGAATCACCTGATTCCGATAAGCGGCGAGAAGATAAACTAGAACGAAGATCGGATCTGAAATCGTGTTCAGAAAAAAATAGCGGAATAAATCCGATTAAAAGAAAAGCGACGAACGGTTAAGCGAGCGGACGTTCGTTAACCGAATAACCGTGATCACGTTCGTTAAGGCGAGCGGTCCGTAACGCCGCTAAACAAAACCGAAATAAAACCGATCTAGGGTTTGAAAAAAAAGCTGAACAATGGAAAAAAGAAACCGGAGCGGTTTTTATAAATAAAACCGAACCGAGGGAAAAAGAAACCGGAAAGGTTTTATAAAAAAAACTGAACCGAGGAAAAGTGGCGCTGGCAGCTAGCTCGACAAGCGGGGCTCCGCGAAGCGGCTAGGCGACGGGCGACAATGCGGCGACACGGCAAGCGGCAGCGGAAGTGGCGGCGGCGGCAGGTGTGCGGGTTGGGGAGGAGAGGGGTTGTGGAGAAGAGGGGGTGTTGGGTATTTAAAGAGGGGGAGGTGGCTTGGGGAGGGGCAAGCAAAGGAGGAGGAGGAGGAATCCTCCTCGGATTCGGCCGGCGGCCTGGCCTTGCTGCTGTGGCGGCCTTGTGGAAGGCGGCTGGGCCCTTGGCCCAGCGGGCGCTAGCTTTTTTTTTTTAAATATCGCAGAAAAAAACGAATAAAATAAAATCTAAACGAACTCCAAAATTTACAAAGTAAATTTTCCCGACTCTAAAATGAGTCGAACAAAATGAACTTTACTCGGGGCCAAAATGTAATTTTGAAATCACGATTTTTCCCTAAGGCAAATAAACTCCGAAAAATCCAGAATTGATTTATTTATTAAATCTTCATTTTTCCTAATTTTTGGGAAAGTCATATTATTCCCTCTCATATTTTGATATTGAAAATTATTTGAAGATGAAATAAATACAATCAAATGATCCTCTTTTTTTCATAATTCGAGAAAACACAAATATGAAAATTTCGAAATCTCCAACTCTCTCCGAGGGTCCTTGAGTTGCGTGAAATTTCTAGGATCGTCAAAATGCGAGAAAATATGCAATGCATGATGACTTAATGTATAACATTCCAAATTGAAAATTTGGGATGTTACAAACCTACCCCCCTTAAGATGAATCTCGCCCTCGAGATTCGGGTTAACTAGAAAATAGGTGAGGTGGTCCTTGAGCAAATCTTCTTCTCTTTCCTGTGGCTTCATCCTCGGTGTGGTGGCTCCAATGAACCTTGCAAAACTTGATAACCTTGCTGCGAGTAACTCTGCTGGCATAATCGAGAATCTTGACTGGTTTCTCCTCATATGTCAAATCATCCTTTAACTGAATCGCTTCAAGTGGCACTGTATCTCTTAGCGGTACCTCTGCCATCTCGGAGTGACATTTCTTCAGCTGAGAAACATGGAATACATCATGAACTCCTGACAGTCCCTCTGGCAATTCCAGTTTATAAACAACTTCTCCCATGCGTTGCAAGATCCTATACGGTCCAACGAAACGTGGTGCTAATTTTCCTTTAACTCCAAAACGCTTAACTCCTCAAAGTGGGGATACTCTAAGATAAACTATGTCTCCAACTTCATATTCCATCGCCTTGTGTTTTGAATCCGCATAGCTTTTCTGTCTGGATTGGGCTACCTTGAGCCTATCGCGAATCAACTTAACCTTCTGTTCAGACTCCTTAATCAAATCTGGTCCAAACAACTGACGGTCTCCAACTTCGTCCCATGATAACGGTGTCCTGCACCTCCTTCCGTACAAAGCCTCGAAAGGTGCCATCTTCAAGCTGGTTTGGTAACTGTTGTTATAAGAAAACTCTGCATACGGTAAGTTATCATCCCAACTAGATCCATAATCTAGTGCACAAGCTCTCAAAGATATCCTCCAAAATCTGATTGACTCTCTCGATCATCCATCGATCTGTGGATGGAAAGCTGTCTTGAACTCCACCTGGTTCCCAATGTTTCGTGCAACCGATTCCAAAACTTTGAGGTAAATTGGGTTCCTCTATCGTCGATAATCCTCGAACTCCGTGTAAACACACAATTCTGGTCATGTATATCTTTGCCAACTTAGCACTGCTATAGGTAGTCTTGACCGGAATGAAATGAGCTACCTTCGTCAAGCGATCGACTATAACCCAAATCGAGTCATAGCTCGAGCGAGTCTTTGGCAAACCTGTGATGAAATCCATGCCTAGTTTATCCCACTTCCATTCGGTATCGGCAATGGTTGCAACAATCCTGCTGCTTCGATGTTCTGCCTTCACCCTTTGACATACATCACAAACTGCTACATACTCGCAATATCCTTCTTCATTCCGGTCCACGAACGTTTCCTTCAAATCTAAATACATCTTGGTATTTCTGGGTGAATCGAGTAGGGCGAATCATGTGCTTCTTGCAAAATCAACTTCACGATCTCCGGGTCATTTGGCACATAAACACGGTCCTCAAACCATAGGGTATCGTGCTCATCCTCACGAAATCCCTTTGCTTTTCCTTCGCTCATTTTCTCCTTTATAGAGGCAATTTCCTTGTCTGCCTTTTGAGCTTCTCTGATTTTGTCCATTAACGTAGATTGAATCTCCAATGCTGCTACATAGCCTCTCGGGACTATTTCCAAACATAGCTCTCGAAGGTCCTCGGCTAACTCCTTGGGTATTCCTCCCATCATTAGTGTATTGACGTGGCTCTTACGGCTCAATGCGTCTGCTACAACATTAGCCTTCCGGGTGATAATGCAATCTCATATCATAATCCTTAATAAGCTCCAACCATCTCCTCCGCTCGAGATTTAATTCCTTCCGAGTGAAGATGTACTTCAAACTCTTGTGATCCGTGTACACCTCACAATGATTTCCAATGAGAAAATGTCTCCATGTCTTCAATGCATGCACTGCGGCTGCTAACTCCAAATCATGTGTGGCATAATTCAACTCATGAGGCTTCAGTTGTCGTGAAGCATACGAAACAACTCTTCCTTCCTGCATAAGCACTACTCCAAGTCCTCGGCGTGAAGCGTGCAATACACCTCATAATCCTTGGTCCGATCCGCAAAATTAACACCGTGAGGTAACCAATCTTTTCTTCAACTCCTGAAAACTTGCCTCACAATCCTCACCATATGAACTTGGTATCCTTTTTCAGCAATTCCGTCATAGGCTTTGCAATCCTTGAGAAATTCTCAATGAATCTTGGTAGTATCCTGCGAGTCCAAGGAAACTCGGATCTCTCAACTGTCGTTGGTGCTTCCCATTTGGTTCGGTCTCAACCTTCGTGGGGTCAATGCTATCCCTTCTCCGGATATAACATGTCCAAGAAATCCAACTTCCTTTAGCCAAAACTCACATTTGCGGAACTTGGCATATAAGCGATGTTCCTTAGTTTCTCCAAAACCAATCGCAAATGTTCCTTATGTTCCTCTTCATTCTTGAGAAACCAAAATATCATCTATGAACACCACGACGAACTTATCCAAAAACTCCATAAACACTTTGTTCATCGGTTCATGAAATAGGCAGCGTGTTAGTCATCCAAATGACATAACGGTATATTCATACAGTCCATATCTCGTGGTAAATGTTGTCTTAGGTATGTCCTGCTCTCGAATCTTCAATTGATGGTACCACGATCGCAAATCGATCTTGGAAAACACTTTAGCTCCTTGCAAGCGATCAAGCAGATCATTTATCATTGGTAGTGGGTACTTGTTCTTGATTGTTACTTCATTTAAACCACGATAGTCAACAACCATCCTTAACGATCCGTCCTTTTCTCTACTAAAATACGGGTGATCCCCAAGGCGAAGAACTTGGGCGTATATAACCTTTATCCAATAGCTCCTTAATCGCTTCTTGATTTCCGCCAAATCTCATGCGGGCATCCCGTATGGTCGCCGATATTGGGCCTGCACTGGAAAAAGCTCAATCAAAAACTCAATGTCTCTATCCGTGGCATTCTGGCAATTCCTCGGAAATACATCGGGTAAATCCTTCACCACTGGCACCTCTTCCTGCACAACTCGATAAGGAATTTACTTGATTCCTATTTGGTCCATGTCGCGATATATACCTAATCCTTCTTCCTTCTGGTGTTGTGAGCAAAATCGTCTTACTTGCGCAATCGATGTTTCCCCATACATCGACAGCCAATCCATACCAAGAATCACATCAATCCTTGGGATTCCAAAATCATCAAATCCGTCGGAACACATGCCTTCCTATACTTAATGGCACTTGAAAGCATCCTTGTGCGGCCATATACTCCGCTCTGGTGAGCTTACTAGCATAGGGGTTTTAAGAATCTGAGTAGGCAGGCTATACTTTTCTACAAATCCCTTGATATGTATGAATGCGTTGCACGGTGCGAAAAGAACTAGTGCAGTAAATGACTTAACCAAAACTTACCGACATTGCATCAGCTGATCTTCAACCTCCTCCACATCAATGTGGTTCACATCCCTTGTTGAAAGGGTTTGGCTTCTTTCGAGCTTCCATTTCCACCTTGGCCTTGGGACATTCATTTGCATAATGTCGGTCTGGGAACACTTGTAACAGGTGGCGTGGCTCAGTCTTTCTTGGTTGGGGTTGATGGTGTGGTCCGTTCGGCCGTTGCTTCCTCCATTCCCATTACCATTTTGTGGCCAATATGGTTGTGCGAACTACCTCCTCCATGGGTATCTTGAAACCGAACTCCTGTTTAGGGGTATATCGGGCTTCTTTGGGCTCGAGTTATACTTCCCCGCCCATACTTCCTCTTGCAGTTCTCAATTTGCTGCTTCTTTCCTTCAATCATGAGGGCACGGTCTACCAACTCCTGGTAGTTATTGAAACTTGCTACCATCAACTGCATGCTTAACTCATCATTCAGTCCTTCGAAACTTCTCACCTTAGCTGCATCATAGTAACGTCATCCGGGGCATAACGTGCTAACTTACTAAAATCATCCACATCTTGCCAACAGTCCTTCCTCCTTGGCGTAAATTGCGAAACTCACGCTTCTTCATGGCCATAGCTCCTGCCGAGACATGGGCAAGTCTTGAGCTTGTCAAACTGATCCCATGTGGTGTGTCTCACTGGTAAGTGGCTGTAAAATTCTCCCACCATCTTGTTGCGGGTCCTTCAAGCTGGTGTGCAGCAAACTTCACATTTTCTCCATCTGTACATCCTGCAGTGGTCAACTCCCTCCCTATCTTACGGAGCCAATCATCTGCTACAATCGGCTCGGTGCTACTGGAATACACCGGCGGATGCAGCCTAAGAAGCGAGTCAAGTGATCCGCAGTGGTGGTGGTGGTGGGTTGTTGTTGTTGTTGCCTTGGTTCTGTACCAATGTTTGGATCAAAGTGTTCTGCTGCTGGATCAACTGGGTGATCTCTGGCGGGAAAACAAACCCGGGGTCGCGTCTCGGAGGCATCTGAAGGGTTTAGAAAAGACGAGAAATTAAGAATAGAGGGTGGTCTAAGGAGAAAACACTACCCAAATGCATATGAGCAAATGCACACAAAATCACTTCATTCATTTCAAACAAAGGGCTTACAACGGTCTAACTATCGTAAAAGTGTTTGAACTATAATGTTTACATGGAGGGAAAACTATTAATATGTGGGGGTCGTCTATTAATTTGAACCGGTGGAAGACTCCATGATGTCTACTCCAGCTTCGTCTTCAAAGTCGGGTTCACTTGGATCCAAATCGGTGTCGTCGATGATGATGTAGTTGCTCGGACAGTCGACGTACTTGTCTTCATTCTTGAGCGCTAATTTCTTCTTGAATTCTTCAATCTCATACTTAAGATCGCTATTGTGCCTTACTACAGCTACGATCTCGTCCATGTAGTCCTTACGTGTAGACTTTAGTTCTTCTTCAAGTTCGATGATCCTTCCCTTCGCATCCTTCAATTCGATCATATCATTGCACATATGGTTCTCTGGCGTCGAATGTCTGGTTTAACTCTGGATGAAAGCTGCAATGGATCTATCCTTCTTGGTCTTGACTATCTCCCATTGTGCATCTCGGCGTCCGCAAATCTGGTAGATGGTGTCCTTGAGGTCTTCTTGGTAAACTTCGCCAATGCGTCCCATGGTGATATGAGTTGCCATGCTCTTTCCTGACTCGAGGTTGGTGCAATCGAAAACACTATCTATAGGCTTGGTGATTGGGCGAATGTCCTTCCGGAACGTGAGCTTGAATCTTCGGTAGCTCTTCTTGAGCGAGTGGCGTTGAAAGTCCGGTGAAGCTTGGTAGTCAATGTTCGGTACTTGGTGACTTCCTTCAAGTGAAATCCAAAAGGTGTGCCTTCATCGGTTGGGCGTACTTGATCTTTGCGTCCGTCATCCTAAAAGAGTAGAAAAGATGAGGAGTTAGAAAATGTGAAGAGAGTAGTGATCTATGGCTTTAACTTAGTGGTCGTGTCCTACGATCGTGTGTGCTCGATACCATCTCAGAGCGACCCGACCGAATGGATCAAGTCTCGTGCTCGGTGTCATCCTGGATCGAATGTCGACACCACACACAGATGCTTGAAGGATTTATAACGAGTAGCAATCACACACTTATTACATCGTTGTCCAAAGAGGACTTATTACAATAAAAATGGCTTAAGGCCATCTAATAACGATAACGGCGGAAGACTTGGAAGATAAGTGAGTCCATCAACTCCGGTAGCATCATCGAGTATAGAACCACGACCTAAAGCACCTTACTGTCGTTCAAAAGTCTGCAACATGAAAGTTGCAGCCGAAACAATTCACACATGGAATATCTTGGCAATGTAACACATAGAGAATAACGAATGATAAGCCTGTACTACATGCATATGTGGTGGTGGTAAAACTCTCTGATTTCAGTTTTTGCATAAAGCCGCTTTTCCCTCTTGCAAAGGAATAAATTTGTTTAACTATCATGGTGGTTGTTAAACATTGAGAATGGTTGACAGCATTCTCAATCCCAATTAAAAATAATCCTTAACAAACCCAACAATATTAAATTAGAGTAACATGTTGAGAATCACATGATATTCAAGAACTAGATACTCAAGATGTCCATAACCGGGGACACGGCTAATCATGATTAGTTTATACACTCTGCAAAGGTTTGCGCACTTTTCCCCACAAGACTCGATCGCCTCCGTTTGTTTTCTCGTACTGCAGGGGGTGTGAGAAACGGATGACCGAGACATAGTCTTTCAGAAGCGCTAGCACCTTACGATGGGTAGACCGGTACACCTACATCCCCTACATCTGCTAGTCCACCACTATAAGAGTTCACACGACTTAATCAACTATGCCAGAGCCCATAATGTCTTGTGGCTGCAAACGGAAGTTACTAGTTTGAATAATCTCATGATCCCTTGGAGCCTGGGTGGCGGTCCGAAGAAAAACAGGCAAGTCCTGATGGAAATCAGGTGCCTCAATCCACCCAGATGTGTGTTTAAGTTGCCACCTTAAATAAACCATTAATTTAACAATCTCACATCTGTCATGGATACACTCACCCAATCCACGTCTACTAGCATAGCATGGCAAATAAGCAAACGTAGAAGTAACTCCCAAGGTTTCATAAGTAAAACAGGTAATAGGTACTACCTCATCTACTTCCCATCCCACAAGTTAATTAGATCCTAATCATGCAATGTTTGAGGATTGATGTAATGCATAAAACTGGGTAGTAGAAAAAAGGTATGATCAAAGTGTTACTTGCCTTGCTGATGATCCGCGAAACCTAGAGATTCGAAGTAACAAGCGGCGCACTCCGGGTGATCTATCGCAGACAAACAACAAGCATACAATAAGTACTCATCTAATGCACGGTAAATCTCGAACAAAAGATCGACCGAAAGTTCAACTTAAGAACCACAGTTTGCAAAAGAAAAATCGAATCGAACAAAACAAAGGAAAACGACCGCGGAAGAAAACAGCTCGGTTCTAGCAAGTTGAAACTAGGTCAAATTTTACAGTAGCAAAACTTTGTTTAAGTTGATTAGTCGGGCGGCGGTTTGAAACGAAACTCGAGGCGCTTGAATCACCTGATTCCGATAAACGAGCGAGAAGATAAACTAGAACGAAG
This sequence comes from Aegilops longissima, assembly GCA_021605205.1. Taxonomy (NCBI): domain Eukaryota; kingdom Viridiplantae; phylum Streptophyta; class Magnoliopsida; order Poales; family Poaceae; genus Aegilops; species Aegilops longissima. The sequence continues at coordinate 483,924,146 of CM038676.1, read as the reverse complement.
ATCGGATCTGAAATCGTGTTCAGAAAAAAATAGCGGAATAAATCCGATTAAAAGAAAAATGACGAATGGTTAAACGAACGGACGTTCGTTAACCGGGAATAACCGGTGATCACGTTCGTTAAGACGAACGGTCCTGCGAACGCTCGCTAAACAAAACCGGAAATAAAACCGATCTAGGGTTTCGAAAAAAAAAGCCGAACAACGGAAAAAAGAAAACCAGAACGGTTTTTTATAAATAAAACCGAACCGAGGGAAAAAGAAAACCGGAACGGTTTTTATAAAAAAACTGAACCGAGGGAAAAGTGGCGCGGCGCGGCGCGGCTAGCTCGACGAGACGGGCTCGTGGCGGCGTCTAAGCGACGGGCGACGTGTGGCGGCGACACGGCGGCGCGCAAGTGGCGGCGGCGGCAGTGCTGAGGGTTGGGAGGAGAGGGGTTGTGGGGAGAAGAGGGTGTTGGGTATTTAAAGAGAGGAGAGGGGCAAGCAAAGGAGGAGGAGGAGGAATCCTCCTCGGATTCGACCGGCGGCGCAGCTCTTGTGTGGCCTGTGTGAGGAAGCGGCTGGGCCCTTGGCCCAAAGGGCGCTGCTTGCGTTTTTTTAAATATCGCACAGAAAAACGAATAAAATAAAATCTAAACGAACTTCAAAATTTACAAAGTAAATTTTCCTGACTCTAAAATGAGTCGAACAAAATGAACTTTTACTCGGGGCCAAAAATGTAATTTTTGAAATCACGCATTTTTCCCTAAGGCAAATAAACTCCGAAAAATCCAGAATTGATTTATTTATTAAATCTTCATTTTTTTCCTAATTTTTTGGGAAAGTCATATTATTCCCTCTCATATTTTGATATTGGAAAATTATTTGAAGATGAAATAAATACAATCAAATGATCCTCTTTTTTTTCATAATTCGAGAAAACACAAATATGAAAATTTCGAAATCTTCAACTCTCTCCGAGGGTCCTTGAGTTGCGTGAAATTTCTAGGATCGTCAAAATTCGAGAAAATATGCAATGCATGATGACTTAATGTATAACATTTCAAATTGAAAATTTGGGATGTTACAATAAGAGAGGAGAAATGCAGTGAAGCAGACGAAGAAACGACAGAGAGAGCGGCTTTTCTATACGGGCTGGGCTGTAGCTAAACAGGCGAAAGAATAGGATATTGTCGGGGTCGAGGCCTCGGCCCAATAACGATTCGACTGACCCACTTCAAGGTTCAGTCGATTTTTACACAACTGAAACAACTCATGGTACAGAACTAATCACAGAACAAAATCAAAGGCTGAAAAATCGATTGACCCAAAAATGAAAAATCAGCTGACTGAAATGTAGCTAACTCGCAATGCTAGACACCGAACACAAACTCACTAGTTAAATGGTTTTTTGACAGGGCATTCGACGTCAAGGGCCAGCTAATGTCATGAACAAGCTTATGCTCAGTATGACAGCAAACTACAAGGGAGTAGCCACCTTGTAAACACCGAAGTGTTTGTCAGGCTCAGCCCCGCGCCAAGGCGGTTTCCGGTGATCACTAATCCGCTCTGAGTCACCAGGAGACGTCCCCACGGCTTATTATCTTATCTGCCATTGATACTAGTATAAAACCATCCGATCCGCCATGGAGTCATGTGACCTGAATTAGTTGAATACCTCGTCGACTGACAGATTTCCCACGTACACACACCAAGGGAGATGTGCTCCAAAGCCATTCCACCCCAGTTCAGGGCTCGTTCGGCTAATCCGGGGACCGGAGGCAATTACTGGAGGGGGTCACGGGGGATCAATTCTCTCCGATTGTCTCCGATCCCCACCAAACCGAACAGGGGCGCTGTGAACGCGGCGGCTCCGAACAAGACATGCCGCAAGTTCCTCCCCGGCGTCACCACCGCCGCGCCTGGTTCGTCGCCGTTGCTGCATGTGACCCGCGGCGAGCAGAGGCCGTGGAGCTCTCCCGTGGCGAGGACGAACGACGGTGCCACGGAGGGCGAGCCGGAGGCGCCGGGGGAGGCCGAGGGAAAGCAGGGAGACGAGGAAGTGGCGAGGAGGAAGAGCGCCGTGCAGGAGGTGTTTGAAGGCCTGTACATCTGCGGCTACGTCCTGTTCTACAGGATTGGTGAGTGCGTCTGGTATAAAGTGAAGGGAGCTATCGCCAAACTCCGCAAGAAACGATGATAGTATATGCTGCGGGTTGATCGGGTTAATTACCTGCTAATACAACAGTACGTACTGCGTGCTTAGTCCCAGGGCCGTCTCCAAATTCGGGGCCCCGGGCGAAAACCAAAATGTGACCCAAAATTTTGACAAATCACATAAAGGAATAATTAATGTGTGTGAAAGTAATTAATGTGTGTAAAGAATACTTTCACTTTATTACATAATTTCAAGTCTGCTTTATTTCTACCTTATTTAGGCATATTTCAACACTAATGTTAGAAGGTAAAGGGATTGCAAAGCAATGAACGGACCTCATGTCCTACTAAAAAGGAGCATCCGTCTAGTATTACCATCACCCCCTTCATTGGCAATATTACCATCATCAATTTCTGCATCAGGAGCCTCAACCTCTGCTGCATTATCATCAAGACCATCATCAACACTAAAATCTGTAGTTTGATTTTCAGAATTATGTTGGGGCCCTTTCACCAAATATCTATCAAGATTCAAGGGAACCCGTTAGAGATTGAGCCTCAACTTCGAGTTTTTGTTTCTTCTTACGCTTTGCAGCATCAGATTCATGCATCCTAATTCTAGCAGACATGATGAAGATTCAGGAACACAGAACATAACAAATTATAAAAGTGATCATTGATCAAACAAAATCTATTTAGTTTCTAATAGTAACAGTCGTCATATGAATAGATCATTCAAACACAAAGAAAATGAATTGAAAATAGAACCTTGCACTTGGAGATTAAAACACGCTCTGTAGTTTGGCCTGGATGTGTTTCTCGATGGCTCATCCTGATTGAAACAACGAACGGAACCGCGGTCCACACCTGTTGCGGCTTCACACAGCAAGACGACCAGCAATGGGATTAGATCGGAGGTAACTACCTCGGCGCCGGCACTACTGCCAGTGCCTTCGTCAATGCCCGATCGCCGCTCGCGAGACCTAGATGGCAGTTCACTGTCTGTTTGTCTGCAATCGCTGGAATCAAGCGATTCATATCCAATCTTCCGGTCGACCTATTGGGTCTCCAACATTCTTTTCTGTAAATATGTTATTTGGGCCTCTAGCACTAGCAGATCTGGAAGCCTAGCAGATTAATCAAAGATACCACGTAGTCATATATACACATATGTAAGTTTCCTTTTCTTTCCTGTTTTTTTAGCAATCTTTCAACCGAAGGGAGGCAACGTACGAAGGGTTTTTCTCTTGATGGGGGCCCATGATTTTTGGGGGCCCTGTGCGATCGCTCACCTCGCTCCCCCTCATCGACGGGCCTAGTCCCCTCCATGCTCGTTGTGACGCCTCGTACTCGTGCGCACGGGGATGTATTCTCCTTTGTAACTGCTCGCATGTAAGGTTTGCTGGATTCGGAAGAGACTGTATTCTGGTGGTTTCCAGTCGGCATACAAATGCTGATTCGGTCCCATTATTCCCCGGGTGGATTAAGATCATGGTGTGTGAGACCAAAGAACTACACAGGTTTACTACTAATGACTTGACAAACTTTCCGGGTAGCTTATCCAATCCGAACGGCGCTGCGCAAACGATGTTCATAACTTAGGACTCTCTAAACTGGCGAACGTTCATGGGAAGGGGTGGCATTTCGAATGATGTAGCAGTTTTAGTTGTATGGGGATGACAACAACTTCTTCAAAACAACAAGGTAAGAGCACAAGTCTTTGTCCCCTCCCGTCCCCCGCGTCGCCCTCCCTGGCGGCGACGGGGGAACCCTAGATCAAGCAGCCCAGCCCCCTCCCCACCTCCCTCCCCACCTCGCCGCCACCGGAGGAATGGCGGGCGGCCCGCCAGCCGATTCCGGGATGGTGGCGGCGAAGCGATTGGCCGGCCCAGCCCTCCCACGACGAGATCCCCCCACACACACACACACGGGCGTGCTTGGCCGTGGCAGCTCAGCGCGCACGGATCTGATGGGAAGCTCCTCCTGCGGTGACCCCCCTGCGTTCTGCGATTTTGCACGTCGGCGCTGGCTGGATCTCGACGGTGGCTCCCGGCGGCGGCGCCTTCTCTCCGCGGTGGTCTGCTGGTGGCGTCCCCACCCCACCCACCCCACCGCGTGGCGAGGTTGGCCCGTGCCGTTCCCTGGTGGCGTCCCCTGTGCTGCAGGCGCAAGGCAGTGGCAGCAGGACCTGCGCTCTCCAGGTGCCTCGCTTGTCAGCGTCCTCGGCCGGCGCGGCTCCGGCCCTGGCGTTTTGAAGGATGTGTTCCTCTCCAGCTTCTTCGGTTCGCTGGTCCTCGCCGGTGTGGCTCCAGTCCGGCCGCCCAAGGCCTGCGCTTTCCAGTGTCTTCGGCTTGCCGGCACCCCTGCTCACGCGACTCAGACCCCGGCGCGCTCGTTGGCTGCGCCCCTTCCAGCCTCGTCAGCTTGCTGGTGTCTCGTCTGATCCGTCCCGTGGCCCAGACCTGCGTTCCTTCCAGGTCCTGTCCTACTTGTGGCGCCACCCTCCTATGCCAGCTTCCGTCGCCTCCCCTGCCCCGTCCACCTCCTTGCCTCGTCCACTCGTCACGCAGTGCCCGCAGCTCCCTCCATGTGGTGGCATCTTGACCTACATGTTGACTTCCTCGGCTCTGATCTAAACCCGCGGATGTGGGATTGTTCGAGACTTGGCGAGCGAAATCCCTGCTCGGCTTGCCGATCGACAGCGGCGGCGCTCGCGTGTGTCGTTTCCTTCTTGGGCGCTGTCATGGCCCCTTCGTGCCCTTTGAGCATCGGGGAAACCCCAGTCCGGCTCTTGGATCGGACAACGGCGGCGCCATAACGTCGTTCCCCTTCTTGAAGGCGTTGTCTTATTTGCTCGGCGTCCTTGGCGTTGGATTTTGAGTTTTGGGAACGATTGTGTCGGTTCGGACTACATCTCATGGCTAGGTGGTTTTAGTTGTGTGTGTTCTCTTTGGGCTGAGCATCCCTCTTCCCTCTGCTTCGGGCACAATACTCGCACCTGTTTGTGTTGTGTGTTGTACCCTATCCTGTACTTTCTCTATCATCTTCTATCAATGTAAAGATACGCAAGCTTTGCGTATTCGTGAAAAAAAAACTTCTTCAAAACAACAAGGTAGTTTCTTCAGAAAAAGGCATTTTCGTTACTCTCATCGTTTAATCTCGCGAAGCAACTAAAACTATGAGGAAAAAGCGCTCACTTGTGATCCCCCTCCCAGCTGACGTTCGCCAGATAACATTACTGATAAATTCCATTTTGCTCAAGAAAAATAAGTAAATTTACGAGTAGAAGCCTAATATAGTTGGCAAGGGGTTACCAAGTCCCAGTTTTGTGGTGGTTGAACTAGTTAGAGGTAGTAAGTAGAGAGGATTAGTTTACACATGATATGGTCTTTTAAACTCTTAAGTGCTCTTCAAATAGAAGTAAATGGAATGTTTATAGAGAAGAAAATAATATAATATTGGAATGGCTTGAGTGCAACCCAAAAATTGTCATGCAGCGCTATCCAAAACGTTCGAGAGTGATATAGAGAGAACTGGTCTTCTTACGATCCGTATGCAAAAAATTCGCTCATTTTGATTTTTTTTCCTCATTTTGACCGAAGGTGACAGGAGGATCAATGCGAAATATGAAAGTGAACTAGAAAACATTGCATTCAACAAATAAAATAAATAAATCACAACAATTACACAAGTTGATGTGATCTGACAAAAAAGAAAATGAACATGTTCAGCACGGTTAAGCATCCACCAGATACAAGTACATGTATCACGTACCTATCAGCTAGCGATTAACCGTGCTCATCAAGACGAAAATAATAAAATTTACACCACATCATTCGCATGTATACACACATGCGGCCAATGCAATGCTAGTAATTAACTCCTCCCCTACTGTCCGCTGCTTCAGTAGAGGAAATATGCGACGAGGGAGGCGACGAGGGCGGCGGGGGCGATTGCCACCTCAGAGGCGTCGCTGGTGGCAGGAGCAGCCTCGGAGGCCATGACGGCGGTGGCCGAGGCAGCGGCGAGGAGGGCGGCGAAGGCGATCTTCTTCATCTCCATTTCTGAAGGACGGTGGTGCGGTGGAGACTGGCGAGGTGGTGGGGGATTATTGATCTCGGTTTTATTAGCTGGGACTTGGAAGTCTTATTTAGCTTGACGATGATCGATGCTTGGGAGATGAATTTATAGGTCGAGGTGATTGGGTATGAGTGGTTAGGAGTGGGATTAGGACGATCGCGCTATTGGTAGCCTTTGGATGGTTTAACGGTTGTCGGAGAGCGGAGAGGGTCAGAAGGAGGCAAAAATAGGCATGCATGCATGTGTTCTTAGCAACGGACACGGTTATTCTTGGGGGAAAATTTTGGTGGAGACCGGCAGCAAAAATCCTGCCGTGCATCGTTCTTGAGCTTATTTTTTTGCCTTGTTTCCTCAGCCTCCTCTTCCTCCTATTTTAGGACGCACTGGCCGGAGTGAACCCCAGAGAACGCATATGCATGCAACCGCACTGGTTGTTTGTCCTGTATATGATGTGTTCATTGTTACCTGGTTAATGAGACACAGATTTAACTGTCAATTTTTTTTTCAGAGGATAGCATCCTACTTCCTCCGTCCCATAATGTAAGACGTTTTTTGACACTTAGGATTGTCCATTGATATACGGCGTAGTATATAAAGGTTCTCTGACATTTCATATGAAGGAAAACATTATGGCCGAACCAAAATCTATAGTGACCTCTTGTCTACTTAATGGATCAATTCTCTTCTCTTGGGTCTAATTAATTGATGATCGAGACCTTTGGAACCGGCTCAAGATGAAGAAAGAAAGAAATTGCAGTGCCGCCCACGACTCCACGAGACACTGCCACGAATCACCTTGACGCGGTTCGCATCATGATCGACAGTTCGACGCCAAATGGTATACCCTAATACGGCCGGCTAGTCGGCTACAATAACAATTTGTTGATCACAGCTATTCTATCGTTGCCGCTAGTTCCAACCGTACCAGCTCACGCACACGACAGCATCATAGCAAGAAGATCATTGTTGATACCGGAACTCTTAGCAGGCGGCAGGCTTATAAAACAATATCGCCTTCGATTGTCACCACTCACCACGCTTCTAATTTTCCTCCGCCGTTTCTTTCACGTCTGTTGCGCTTGCGCTGCGTGGCAAGAGACGGCGAAGGGAGGATGGGGAACTGCGGGTTGAAGCCGAAGGCGCTGGGCGACGACGACGCTCCCCCGCCTGCCGAGCCGCCGACGGCACCGGCGACCGGCGCGGAACAGGAGGCGGCGCTGCCGGCGGTGGTGGAAGAGGCACAGGCACCGGCGGAGGAAGCTAGCCGGGACGTCGTGGTCGGGCAACAGAGTGAGGTACGGCGCAGCTAGAGGTTTTGTTCAGCTCTCAACTTCTACCGAATTCTAGCAGGAGCACTTCTTTTCTTCTCTGCTAGACTGCTACCGGCACCAGTGGTAGTCTTTTTGCTAGTAGTAGTATATGCATACCGGCACCTGGATGTTAGCAAGTGTGCATGTCTTTTTGTTCATCCTTCATTAGATTCTTTTTAAGTTTTTTGAGTTTGGGCGATATAGCTCGGTGGTTCCGAGATCTAGGCCGTTGTTCTATTCGGGCTTGATCTTTATGTGTGTTGAACACAAGCCTTTTGACGCTTTGAGTCGAGTAGGCCCGGTTGCCACTCGGCCCAAGGTGATCCGAGTTTGTTCTATTGTTTTTACTTATTTTTTCATTGTCTAAAAAAAAACTTTATATTTCATGATTTTTTGCCTTTTTTTGTTTTAGCTTTTATCTATATATAGGTGATCGAGAAATTTTTATTTCAAAGCCGAAGATCCTAAACAAGCATTACTTATTACTTCAGAACTGGGTACTTGCATATTCTTAACCGTGCGTGGTGTTAAGTTTAGACGACTATATAGAAACAATTTCGTTTCGTGCAACTTCAAACGTCATAATGTCCAACTTAGACAATACAAAAATGATATCCATTTTAGAAAAGATGACTATTTTCAGGCAACTTATAATAGGGAGAATGTTCGTTTTCTAGGATTTTTGGTGTGTTTACCAGTGGGAGAAGCAATTTACTACTGCCTTTGATCCATAATAAGTGTAACGATTTTTTTTTGCCTTTTTTTTGTTTTAGCTTTTATCTTTATATAGGTGACTGAGAAATTATTATTTCAAAGCCGAAGATCCTAAACGAGCATTACTTATTAATTGAGAACTGGGCAGTTGCATATTCTTAACTGTGTGTTGTGTTAAGTTTAGACGACTATAGAGACACAACTTCGTTTCGTGCAACTTCAAAGTCATAATGTCCAACTTAGACAACACAAAAATGACTTTCATTTTAAAGAAGATGATTATTTTCAGGGAACTTATAATATGGTAAATCTTTTCTTTTTGTGGCGCACTACGGCACGACACCCTGTGCCGCGCATCGCTATTGGGTCTTTCCACTTTGCCATGCTGATACCACTCATGCATCATATTCATGAGCGGGTAGCTAACCGAAATCCAATGGCGTATACTGGTTCACGCTGGAACATTGTAGGGAGAATGTTCGTTTTCCATAATTTTTTTGTGTGTTTACCAGTGAGAGAAGCAATTTACTACTCCCTCTGATCCATAATAAGCGTCGTTCAAAAGTTCTTTTGGAAGCAATTACTCAAAAGGTTTAGTACTGCCACATAAGTTCAGAAGAAAGTCTTGAACTTCCTGGCAACTAATAGGTGCAGTATAAGAAATTTGGTGTGCATATTCATGTCAACAATAACTTGCTAAACCATACCGTGTACTGCCACTGTGCAACAGGAGGGTACCAGCGCAGCAGCTGAAACGAAAGAACAGGACGAACCAAAAGAAACAGAGGGCACGGAACCCCCGAAGGAGAAGGAAACGGTGGTGGAGGAGGCCGCCGGCGAACTTCCGGCATCCACGCCGGCCAGCGTCGCTTGATATCAAGTTTTGAAATGAATGTTTTGTTGTAACATGGTCCGCTTCAATTACTTTGGGTGTACAATTTTCAGAGTTTGTTTGGGACATACAGTAGTTCTGGAGCTGCATTGTGGCAGCTTTCCTTTTTGCGCTTCCCGGGTTTTGGTGTATACATACAGTCGCTTCATTTTCGTTCTGGATTGTTGGCTCGGAGGATGGAATGGAATTATGAATTGTCCTTCGATTTTATTTTATTTTTGAAAAATGAATTATGCTTCGTTGATGTACCCTGCTATCTTAAGAGCATCTCCAACGGCCGCATAAAAAATCCGCGCCCAATAAAATTTATAGCGCGCCACTGTAGCACTTTTAGTGTGCCGGGACCAATATTACTTTAGCAGATGCCCAAAAACGCGCGCCCAAAAAAGCATGCAGCGTAAATTATGAAGCGCGCCCAATCCGGAGCCCAAAATATGATGCACGCGATGGCGTTTTTCAGCGCGTGCGCAAAAGTTTTTAGCGCGCGCATAATTTTACAGCTTCTGTTGGAGCTGTTCGGCGCCAAAAAAACAACTTTTTAACGCGCGGAGCTTTTTTTGTGTGTCTGTTAGAGATGCTCTAATATCTTATGCTGCCTAAACATATCGAATGGGAAGCGGATTGGCTGAGCAAATGCGCCGAATAATCAGGGCATCTGTACTGGCCTCATATTCTTAAAAATATCACGCTTCTCTCGTGTACTGTCCCTGAAAGTCTGATGTTCAGATTCTTAACCGGAGGAAACAATCAAACATGGCGTGTGTTTCACAGAGAAGATGTATTATGTGTTGTGGACTTGTGGTCAAGGAAGGAATTTGTACGAAGCTCCGTACTACAGTACCCCGTTCGATGAAAGGAGTGAGGTCGTCGAACCATGTGCAACAGTGCAACGACTAGCTAGCTAGATGCGCGATTAATTACCCGGTTGTTGCGGTCGCATTTGACCAGCGAATGATGGGCTGGGCCGGGTTTCATTGATGCCACTTCACTGTCGTGGTCCATCCCGTGCCCATGTAACGGAATCAAGCCATTCAAAACGTTTGTTTTACCGGCCAGTACATCTTTTTTTTTTACATCACAATCAATCAAACGGCTACGGGTGAGTGAGACCAACTTCCCCGTGACCCCTACCCCGACATGTTTGGGTGCTCCTGACTCGACGGTGCGATCGATGGGCTTTACTACTGGCGATATGCGATATGATCCTTTGATCGCGCACCACGTCAACTCGGTCGGCGATCGGGCGTGCAGATAAGATTCCGCGCGCGATCGAAGACGATCCGATTGCCGCCGATCATACACACACACACACATCAGGGGTTCCAATCTAGGACTCCATGACGAGTCTCGCCACAGCCCACCAACCGATTGTCATCATCATCATCATTTATCATCACCATCACCATGTGTCATGTGTCTATCACCCGTGCATACGCTGACAGCGCCACACCACGCGCATACGAACGCGCCGCTGGCTTGAGTACGTACAACTGAGTTGTCACGGGAACCACGCCGAGGTCGATCGACTTCTTTTCTTACAGGCTACAGTCAGAAACAAAAACTTCACAAATCACCCAATCCAGAGAACCTTCGCGCGTCGATAAGCCTTCAGTCTATCATCTGGCCGACACGACTTCCTTTTTTTTTTAAACCGGGCTTTTCGACCCCTTTCCATTGCATAGAATGGAAATAAATCAGTCCCAGAAACATGTTCAGAAGGAAGGAAAGGAAAGCGAGTTCAAGATCGCCAGAAACTCCACCACACTCGCCCGACATCGTGGCGAGTGTTATGAAGCGAAACACTGAGCAGCACAAATATTTTCATAAAGTCGACTAACTATTACAAAACCGAACTGCTGGGGGATCAAAATGACACTACCAAACCTAAATAACATGCTAAACGAAGCAACGAGGAGCAGCAGGCTTCAGACTTCGGCGTGGATCGCCCGGGGGGGATCATTCTCCGGTGATCGGCTGCTGGTCACCTCGCACAGCTTCATCATCTGCATGGCCCCCTTTGATCTGCTCGGCGCTTTGTCGTAGCCTCTTAGCATCATCTCCTTGCTGCGGACCTGTCCAATAGAGCAAGAAAGAGCACATGGAAAAAACTATCTCAAAAGGAGTTTTGATCATTTTCTTCTCAAAGGTGGCTCGATTTCGGGCTAGCCAGATAGTCCAGCAAGCAGCTGCCGACACGACTTCCTGAAATTCTTTTCAGATAAAAACCTAAAATGAAGGGGTTGGGGCTTTGGCTCCAGGCTTTCGTGCTAGTTGCTCAATCCGTTGCTTGTTTGATTCGAGGTTGAGCTCACCCGAGCGAGCGAGCGGCAGCTGCGCGGCGCCTTCCGGGCTGGCCCGAGAGGGAGGAGAGTCCGGCGCGTGCTCTCGCGTCGTCGACAGCGGCTTTCGAGCAAACTGCTTTTGTATTGTAGTGCACGCACGGGCGTTCTGGTGCGTCACGCGTCCCGCGCCGGCGTACGACGACGCACGGCATCGCTCCCGGCTCGGGAGAGATGGCTGGAAAGTTTTCCGTTAAGATTCGGATCGCTGCGATGATTCTGACGCCGTGGCGGTGCGATAAGCGATATCGGTATTGGCCGCTCCGCCGACCACCCGGGCGGAGGAGACAAGCACTGGTGGAAAAACAGGCTTCCGTCCAGCCCCATAAGTCGCGGCTGTAGGAACGCGACTAATGGGACCTTTAATCATGATTACGGAGGTGAACCGCGACCAAAGGCTGAGGCCTGGCGCTCGGTGGCGGTGGCGCCGTGAGGTCTTTAGTCGCGGTTGGCTAGGACAACGCGACTAAAGGCTTTCGGCACCTTTAGTCACGGTTTGCCGTGCCAACCGCAACTAAAGCCCTCCCTATATATACCCATCCAGCAGCCAACACTTAGCCATTTGGAGCCATTCTCTTCACAAGTGGGTGTAGGTTTGCTTTTGGTTCCTCTTATGCACATAAGGTGTTTGATGAAATGCCCCAAGAGCATGAAACAAACATGACATGAAGTGTTGGAGCCACACTCCTCGATCGCGGTTAGCAACTTGATGAACCTTTGATGTGTCATTGATAAAATATGCATGTGTGTAGTTCATTGTTTAATTTATATTGTTTGTAGCTAGTTAGTTTAACAAATGCATGATGGTTAATTATATATTTTATATTATAATAATGCAGATGAATCGGCAATGGATGTACGGTAACCGACTCTCCGGCGAGTTCACTACGGGTTTGAAAGATTTCCTCGTAGTGGCTAATGCGAACAAGCGGGGGGGTTTTGTTATCTGTCCATGTGTTATCTGTAAGAATCAGAAGGGTTACTCTTCCTCAAGAGATGTTCACATGCATCTGCTTCGGCACGGTTTCATGCCAAGCTATAATTGTTGGACCAAGCATGGAGAAAGAGGGGTTATAATGGAAGAAGATGAAGAAGGGGATGATTTCATCGATGAAAGCTATCTTGCTCATTTCGTGATACTTTCATGGAGGATCTTTGAAGGTGAAGGGAAGGTGAAGAAGAGGCACGTGATGATCCGTTGATGATCTTGGTCGGACCATTGCTGATGCACGGAGACGCTCTGGCCCGAAAAGGAGAGGAGAATTTGGATCGCATGTTAGAGGATCACAGAAAGGCGCTGTACCGGATGCGATGATGGTGCGAAAAAGCTGGGCTGCACTGGATTTGCTGAAATGGAAGGCGAGGCAGGTGTAGCTGACTCGGCATTTGAAAACTTCTGAAAATGTTGAAGAATATGTTTCAAAGGATAACGAGTTGCCCTTGATCGTCTGAAGCAAAGAAGGTTATCGCCCTCTAGGTTTAGAGGTTACGAAGATACATGCATGCATCAACGATCGCATCCTCTACCGCGTGAATCGAGAATTTGAATGAATGCCCGGTATGCCTTGCATTGCGTTATAAGATCGAGGCGATGACCACGGTGGCGATGTTGAGGGCGAAACCGGGAAGAGGTTCCTGCCAAGGTGATGTGGTATGCTCCTATAATACCACGGTTGAAACGTCTGTTCAGGAACAAAGAGCATGCCAAGTTGTTGCGATGGCACAAAGAGGACCGTAAGTCGGACGGGAGTTGAGACACACCGCAGATGGAGCATAATGGAGAAAGATCGACAGATGGTTCAAAGATTTTGCAGTGACGCAAGGAACATAAGATTTGCTCTAAATGCGGATGGCATGAATCCTTTTGGCGAGCGAGCTCCAGCCATAGCACTGGCCCGTGACTCTATGCATCTACAACCTTCCTCCTTGGTTGTGCATGAAGCGGAAGTTCATTATGATGCGGTGCTCATCAAGGTCCGGCAACCCGGCAACGACATCGATGTGTACCTAAGGCCATTAGTTGATGAACTTTTACAGCTGTGGGGTGGTGTCCGTGTGTGGGATGAGCACAAACAAGAGAATTTGACCTCGGCGTTGCTTTTCGTAACCATCAACGATTGGCCTGCTCTTAGTAACCTTC